>JACGAQ010002854.1:0-36100 GCA_014119065.1 Orius insidiosus | reverse complement strand
TTTTTTCCGCTTTATTCCCCTTCGTTTTTGATGATCCAACGTTGGTGATCTGACCAATCAAAAAATTAACATCATTAAAATTTTAGTATGTATTTACGTGTGAAAAAAAAAAGAATTCTGTTTTTTCCGAACTTTCGCGATAAAACTGAACACGTCAATTTCGAAAAGGGGTCGACCTAGATTTCGACATCGCTTTTTCCCGTCGCATTGTCCTCCGAAAGTCAATTTTACGCCCTTTTTAAAATCAAGAGAAACGAAAAAAAATTTACGCAGCCAAGACAGCTTCTGCAATGAGTATGCGAACAAAAAAAGGAAAAGTGTTTTATTTTTGGCGATAGGCCAGCTCTTTTGTTACAAGTTCAAGGGCGTAACCACTTTGTATCGTTTATAAATAAAACGTCGACATTGATTTTGTTTTCTTGTTTGTTTCAGGTCGAACAACGAGATGTCCCCGGTATCGACAGCGCCTATCTCGCTATGGACACCGAAGAAGGATTTGAAGTAAGAAAAATTCATAATATTAGGTACAAAATGAAACTCGGCTAAAATCTACAAATTCAAATTTACCCTGTGGCTGAGTTTCATTTTGTACACCTAATAAATAAAAATTGTAGGAAATTTAATTCTCTATTTTGTACTTAATTATTTTTTTCTAGGATGCACCATTTTCGGAAATAATTTTTTTTAAATAAATTTATCTTGAAAACATGCGTCCTGGAGAAAAATGAATAGAATAAAAATTAAAGAGAATTGAGTTTCCAACAGATTTTATTTAGTGCATTTTTTCAATATCTGTAACGGTTTACGATTTACAAGCCTTTAAAAATTAACCTTCTTAATGGTTATACTTCAATAACCTTCTTACACGGAGAAGGTCAACTTTTGATGGACTTGAACGCTAAAATGTTTAAATTTTGAAAAAATGAACTACTAGGGTACAAAAAGAAACTCGGCTAAAATCTACAAAATTCAAACCCTGTGGCTGAGTTTCATTTTGTACACCTAATAAAAAGATTCAGCGGCCATATTTATAAATTCTAAGCCTTTTTTCCTGCGCTTACAAGATCCTTTGTTTCTTTGATCTCCGACCTTTTGGTTTAGAATCCGATTTGTTCCCCATTCAACTTTAGGCTTAAACCGTTCATCCAATTTACTCATAGAAATCCTTTTATTTCATTACCCCTTTCATTATTTTTTCCCTTCATTGCAGACAAATTAAGTAATTATCAGTGGCGCCTCTCAATAATACGAGATCTTCAACAGGATTACAAAAAATCTATTTTTTCCCCTTATCTTCTACGAGTGGAGAATAAACAATTTATTTATAAAATATTTTATCTTCTATATCTGAAATAATGAAATGCGTATTTAACTATAGCCGAGAAGGTATTTTTAAAAAACTTGTTTAAGATGGATGTAAACGATAGTTTCTTAACTAGGTTATCGAGGAAAACTGCCTAAACTCCTAAAATAGGGTGTTAAACGCTCGAACACCCGATTAAATAGGGTGTTCAAACATCAAAACTCCGATGAAACTGGTGTTTCCACGCCAAAAAATCGAGTAAAACCACCCAAAACCCGTTAAAAAAAGTTAAATGACTGAACGCCTGATAAAACGGGTGTTTCTACACCGGAAAATCGAGTAAAACGACCCAAAACCCTAAAAAGGGTGTAACGCTCGAACACCCAATTAAAAAGGGTGTTCAAAGCTCCAAACTATGAACTTAGCGTTTCAACGCCAATAAATCGTGTAAAAACGACCCAAAACCTGGTTAAAAATTGTTAAATGACTGAACGCTTGATAAAACGGGTGTTTCTACACCGGAAAATCGAGTAAAACGACTCAAAACCCGGTAAAAATTTTTTAAATGACTGATCGCCGGATAAAACACAGTTTCTACCTCGGAAAATAGAGAAAACTGCCCAAAACCCTAAAAAATAGGGTGTTAAACGCTCGAACACCCAATTAAATAGGGTGTTCAAAGCTCCAAACTATGAACTTGCGTTTCAACGCCAATAAATCGAGTAAAACCACCCAAAACCTGGTTAAAAAATGTTAAATGACTGAACGCTTGACCGGGTGTTTCTACACCGGAAATCGAGTAAAACGACCCAAAAAATAGGGTGTTCAACGCACGGACACCCGATAAATGGGAGGTTGAAAGCTCAAAACCCCGACGAAACTGGTGTTTCTGCGCCCAAAATCGAGTAAACCGACCCAAAACCAGGTTAAAAAATTTTTTAACGATTAAACGCCCGATAAAACATCCGTTTCTACACCGGAAAACGCCTTTTAATCGTTTTTAAAAATCTTTTCTGCTAAAAACCACTCTTCTCACAAACCCATTCTGTTGTTCAAGTTTTGAACTAAAATTCTCCTTTCTCTGGTCTGTATGGAGTATTTTTATGCTGAAATATTCAAGGTCCAGAATATTCTATTTTTAAATTTGCCCTGTTGAAGATATCTTATCGAAGTAATTAATGTCAGTGTCCACTATTCTATTTATACAAATTAAACTTGTTTGCATTTTTTTTTTTCCTCCCCCTTCTCCCTCAAAGTTATTAGTCTTATAACTGTTTCCAGAACAAAAAAATAATAAAACCTGATTTTCTAATTTTTAATTTTTATTGTTTATTGCTAAAGTCATAAAATATAGGTCATTCTCTATATTTCTCTCTTTCTCTTTGCTTTCTTTCTCAAATATACTTGATTATCGATTTTAAATTAATTTTCTTCCTTAGGTTGTATGGAACGAGGTCCAGTTTTCCGAGCGAAAAACTTCAAATCGCAAGAAGAAAAAATCGAGCTTGTCTTCGAGAATCTCACGCAGCTCGAGCATCCCAACATAGTCAAATTTCACAAATACTGGACAGACACTCACAACGAAAAACCACGGGTAAACGTGCGGAAAAAATTTTTAAATTATTTTGATTTATAATTATTTTTTAGGTGATCTTCATTACGGAATATATGTCTTCCGGCTCCCTGAAACAATTTCTCAAACGAACGAAAAGAAACGTGAAAAAACTTCCTCTTCAAGCTTGGAAACGGTGGTGCACTCAGATTCTTTCGGCGCTCAAGTGAGTTTTACTGACTAACATTTGCTTTTTTTTTATACCTTTAAATGTTATTTTGTTTTTTTCACCTTTTCGCCTCCATCCTTTTATTCCTTTATCAAGAGACGTTATGAGGACTTGAAACCTCTGTCCTCCCCCTTTCTCCTTAGAAATTCCTTTTAAATTGTGGTAATTAGTGGATTTTAATTTTATACTTTACACCAACGATCGCCAAAGAAAAACATTTTTTCCTCACAAAATATATAGTTTTTAAACTTTTTTAATCCAATCTAATCTCTTTGTCTAATTTTTTTCCCTATAGAAGAATATTTTGAACATTTTACTATCCTTTTAATTAATTTATTGCCAATCTTATTGCAAAAAGGTAGTTCTGAAATATATTGTAGTGTTCACATTTTTGTTTTATTTATTTTTGATGTCAGCATACTATGTAGAAATTAATTCTTTTGAATTGTATTTTAATTTTTTTTTCTTTTTACTTTTATTAGGAACTTTTTCTTTTTCCTCATATTCAAAGGCATCTCCTTGGCAAGTTACAATTGTTAAGAGCAATTGATTCGCTTTATTTATTAAAATACTCATAATTATGAATTCTGCTCCTCAAAATTAATGGAAATGAGGGAGCTGAGAATTGAATGATGTTAAAAATTCAGGCCGCCGATTACTAGTGATGACGCTTTTCATCTTTTCGCGCTTCAAATTGATGAAAATCGTTGGGGCGACATTTATCGTTGCTATAAACCACTCCCATTGGATGGCTTCACCCAATTATCTAATTTTAGATAGAAATATGGCCAATTGGCCAGAGGTGTGGCTAAATTTTGGTCTCAAAGAGCCTAAATTGTGTCCATGGACTTTGCGGCATCAACAAAAATTATGACAAATTAAAGCATTAATTGAACTAATTGTGTTAAATTAATTTTTCAGCAGCTCTTGTATTAATTTTTGTTAATTAAGACTTGGTACTAAATTATCGGTAAATTCTTATTTCATTTATTTTATTTTTTACACACAATTGTAACTTGTAAACAAAATCTTACTTTGCATTTTTATTATTTAGATTTTAGATAAAAGTAAAAGTAAAAGCTTAATATTTCAGCCTATGAAAGAAACTAAGTAAGTATTTCTTATTATATCTTTTATTTTAAAATGCAAAGTAAGATCCAGTAATATTTTTTTTTAAATGGCGTTTTTCGTTGGTTTAAAAGTATAAAATTTTAAAATTTGATTAGTAGTTTTATCTCCCCCTTTTTTTAAATGAAAATGTCTCAATCGAAGATTCCCAATGATTGTGTGTTCACAATATCCTGATTTCCATTCCAAAATTTTTTTCGTCATGAAATTATGTGTTTACAAAATTTTGTCGGAAAATATTGATGTCGCATTGCTTCGCTGAAATTTTTGTTGTGAATTTCAATACTTTGGCTTAAATGGTCATTGGGGGATTTTAAGGTTGAAAATTTGGTTGAAAGTGAATTTGACGGACATTCTTGTCGATTTTGTGCCTAAAAGGTCTTTTCAAGACTTTTTTAAAATTCTTTCTGGCTGCTCAAAATTTTCATTAGATTCCTAACCTAATTTAAATCGTATTTTTTATGACTTTTTAAAAAAAATCGTAATTTTTATGACTTTTTCAAAAAATCTTTTTTTATGACTTTTTAAAAATCTCATTTTTTTATAACTTTTTTTAAAAATTGTATTTTTTAATAATTTTTTGAAAAAATTGTAGGTATATTTTAATGATTTTTTTATTTATTAGGTGTACAAAATGAAACTCAGCCACAGGGTAAATTTGAATTTTGTAGATTTTAGCCGAGTTTCATTTTGTACACCTAGTAGTTCATTTTTTCAAAATTTTGAATTTTAGGCGTTAAAGTCCAAAAGTTGACCTTCTCTGTGTAAGAAGGTTATTGAAGTATAACCATTAAGAAGGTTAATTTTTAAAGGCTTGTAAATCGTAAACCGTTACAGATATTGAAAAAATGCACTAAATAAAATCTGTTGGAAATTCAATTCTCTTTAATTTTTATTCTATTCATTTTTTCTCTAGGACGCACTGTTTTCAAGATAAATTAAAAAAAAATTATTTTCCGAAAATGGTGCATCCTAGAAAAAAATAATTAAGTACAAATTTATAGAGAATTAAATTTCTTCAATTTTTATTTATTAGGTGTACAAAATGAAACTCAGCCAGGGTAAATTTGAATTTTGTAGATTTTAGCCGAGTTTCATTTTGTACACCTAATATTATGATTTTTTCCGAAATTTTTTATTTTTTTATGATTTAAAAAAAAATTTGATTTCCTGGGATATTGCAAACAATATACCTACTTCATTATAATCGTAATTTTAATCTCAATTTAAATAATATTATCACAATAAATTATAGTTGTAACTCTTAATATTAGCTTTGTTCCAACCGCAGTTTGAAACTGGTTGAAACTTCTGGAGTATGTGCAGAAGGATTCGCACATCAAAGAAGTCTTAAGATTTGAAGGACCAACGATTTGAACGACGTCAAATTTGATGTCCGAATCTTTCTGCGGATGCTCCAGGAGTTTCAAACTGCGGTTGGGAGAAAGCTAAACTGCGATTATATTCTGTTTATCAAGATGGTTTCTAGATGAAACTTTTTAAGCAGTTTAAAGTCTGGAATGTCTGGCAATTCCCCTTGACAGTTTTCAATATTTTATCCTCCTTTTGGCTACTCTGAAGAGCACCTTTTATATTTTATGAATGCAATGGGACATCAATTACACCACTAATTACCATAACCATTTAGTATGTAAGCTTATGGGGTTTAGAAGTGTAAAAAAAAAGGTTTAAAAAAAGTGGTTGATATTGGGTCAAAAAAAATGCATGAAGTATAAATTCGGTATATTTTGAAGGTAGGTTGTTCTTATTCGAATTTTAGAATAAGTTACTTTTTTTAATCTTTGTAGGGAAGAGTCCCTATGAAATAAAAGAAAAACATAAAAGAGGTGTGAATAAAGAGGTTGCATATTGCAGAGAAGTTGGGCTATGATGAATCCTCAATTTTGGGATTTGATAGAAAAGTGGAGAGCGGTGTGTATGTGTGTGGTTAGTGAGAAAAGAAAGATAGTCGAGAAACTAGGAAGCCGGAAAAAGAGAAAAACGGTCCATACACACACATGCACCGTAAAACGTGGATCCCCCAAAATACGACCCCGAAGGCCTCCAGCGGAACGCAGAAGGAAAAAAAAAACGGCGGTAAACCAATTTGATGAATTTCTATTTTCCAGTTACTTGCATTCGTGCTCGCCGCCCATCATCCACGGCAACCTCACATGCGATACCATATTTATACAGCACAATGGGCTCGTGAAAATCGGATCAGGTAAAAATAAACAGAGAGCAATACGGACAAATAATATCAGAAAAAAAAATCGGTAACTCATAATCTCACTGCCCTTATTTTACATTTTTTTGTTTTAATTAATTTTGTGTGTTTTTATTAATCACAGCTTAAGTGGAAAATGGTATGTATTTTGGTACAAAAAATAAGGAGTGAGATTTAAAATGAAATGTCCATTTTTATCCTGAAAGCGGATGTGGTGGAACGATGATGATGTGTCAAGGTCTGGACTTTTGGGTCGGTCGTTACCGTTACCGTTCGGATTTGGGATGGGCACGCGAAACGATAGGTCCGAAACCGCGGTTTTCGCGTCGCGTTCGTGGGAGGGTTAACCCATCGGTCCATCTCCGATGACGCTCGCTTCGTTTTTTTCCCCATCCACCAACACCGCTTTCTTTTCGACCGCCTCAATCGATCCAACTATAAAAATTTTATTTCCCATTTTCAGTGGCGCCTGATACGATACATCATCATGTCAAGACTTGCCGGGAAAACATGAAAAACATGCACTTCATTGCTCCTGAATATGGTGGTAAGACAATTTTTTTTTTCATTCATTAAAAAAACTCAGTTTTTGCATTTTTAATAGGGTAATGACATGACAAAGTTTTCCTTTCCCTTCCCTCTTAAAGTGCAAAAGTTGCTAATTCTTCATATTTTTTTTACAAACGTACTCAAAGAGTTGATTAAAATATTTTAAAAACATTATATAGTTTATTCTGACTCTTAAGCCACAAGAACCTTCAATATGTGAATAAAGATTGGGATCGCGCAGAAAAAAAATTATTAGGTGTACAAAATGAATCTCAGCCACAGGGTTTTGAATTTTGTAGATTTTAGCCGAGTTTCATTTTGTACACCTAGTAGTTCATTTTTTCAAAATTTTGAACATTTTAGGCGTTAAAGTCCATCAAAAGTTGACCTTCTCCGTGTAAGAAGGTTATTGAAGTATAACCATTAAGAAGGTTAATTTTTAAAGGCTTGTAAATCGTAAACCGTTACAGATATTGAAAAAATGCACTAAATAAAATCTGTTGGAAATTTAATTCTCTTTAATTTTTATTCTATTCATTTTTCTCTAGGACGCACTGTTTTCAAGATAAATTTATTTTTAAAAAAATTATTTTCCGAAAATGGTGCATCCTAGAAAAAAATAATTAAGTGCAAATTTTTAGAGAATTAAATTTCCTACAATTTTTATTTATTAGGTGTACAAAATGAAACTCAGCCACAGGGTAAATTTGAATTTTGTAGATTTTAGCCGAGTTTCATTTTGTACACCTAATAAAAAACGTTAATTTACTAAAATAAACCTAATGATTGCGAAAATGGCATTGGCTGCATCCCAATCCTTACTTTCATTTGTTCATGAGTCAAGATCACAGTGCGTCCTCAGTTCATTGTTGAAAAAAATAAAAATAAAAAACGGTGACCTATTTTATCGAGTGATTCATTAATTTATCACAAAATTGAGCAATTTTTTCGGGTTATCAACCTTTTACGTTTTGCTGATTTTCTTTTTTTCTTTTTTATTTAGCTGATCCATCGCCGACGGTGGACATGTTCTCATTCGGGATGTGCGCGCTTGAAATGGCCGCGTTGGAAATCCAAGGGAACGGCGATTCAGGGACGCTGGTCACCGACGAGCATATACGACGGACCATCGAAACTTTAGACGACCCCCAACAAAAAGACCTTATTTCAAAGTGCCTTGCCAAAGAGCCCAGCGCCAGGCCTACAGCTAAAGAATTACTATTCCATCCTTTACTTTTCGAAGTTCATTCACTTAAATTACTCGCAGCCGACGCCTACGTCAACGCTATCGGTAAAAAAACAAAACAAAATTATTATTCAAATTAATTTTTTCTTTTACAGCTAACTTGTCTGAATCGATAACAGACGAAATTGTACAAAGAATGTATCCTAGTGATACGATTTTGGCTGAAATCATTCATCCTGATCAACCTCCTATTTATTTTAGAATGTCCGACACAAATGTGACGGAAAAATTAGAAAAATTCGTTGAAGATGTCAAGTAAGTTATTTATTTTTATAGTAACAGGGCTAAAATCTACAAAATTCAAATTTACCCTGTGGCTGAGTTTCATTTTGTTCACCTAATACATAAATAAATATTGTAGGAAATTTAATTCTCTATAAATTTGCACTTAATGATTTTTTTCTAGGATGCACCATTTTCGGAAAATAATTTTTTTTTAAATAAATTTATCTTGAAAACAGTGCGTCCTAGAGAAAAAATGAATAGAATAAAAATTAAAGAGAATTGAATTTCCAACTGATTTTATTTAGTGCATTTTTTCAATATCTGTAACGGTTTACGATTTACAAGCCTTTAAAAATTAACCTTCTTAATGGTTATACTGCAATAACCTTCTTACACGGAGAAGGTCAACTTTTGATGGACTTTAACGCCTAAAATGTTCAAAATTTTGAAAAAATGAACTACTAGGTGTACATGTCGACTAAAATCTACAAAATTCAAATTTGCCCTGTGGCCGAGTTTCATTTTGTACACCTAATAGAATTCCATCTAATTTTTTTTTTAGGTTTGGCATTTATCCGTTGACTGCGTATAAATCGCGGCAGCAAATTCCGCCTGTCTGCGTTGCGAAACCGAGGCCGGTCACTCCTGAATCGAAAGTAACGGAATCTGTCAAATCAAAAAGCCCCGAACCCTACGACATCGAGTCAAGAAGAGTTGTAAACTTTATGTGCAACATTAAGCCTAATGAATCAAATCCTAATCAAATATTGGTAAAGAAATCCACTAATTAATTATACAAAATTAATCATTTTGAGTAGATGACTATCCTTTTAAGAATGGACGATAAAATGAACCGACAGCTCACAACCATCGTCTCAGAAAGAGATACTGGTCACGCCCTTTCTCAAGATTTAGTTTATTACGGCTTTATTAATGAGGTGACTATAATATTATTAAGAAATTTTCGTAATTATTTTTTTAGGCGGACAAAGGTATGGTCTGTGGCTTGCTCGATGATATGATCAAAACCGAAGTTATACCGAGAAAGCTTGCGCCAATTCAGAGCGGCGGCGGTGGTGGCATGGGAACTTGCGCCACGCAAGCCTTCCTCCCCATGACGCCCGTCCCACCAATCCAAACATCCAGCTAGTGTCTCTTTTAATTAACGTTTGTACATTGTTATGTATTTATTATAATGTAATTAATCAGAGTATATACACTCTGTACAAAAATTAGAGCCCTTATACATTCCCCCTCCCTTATTTTTCGGTCGATCTTTCTTTACTCAGATTAGATTAATTAGTTTTTTTTTTTTTTTTTTTTTTTTTTCTTTTTTTTCGCTTCGACATAAGTTTTGTTGTATTTATTTATTTTTTTTTAATTATTTTTTAAATTTAAAATTGAGTCTTGAAACCATTTTTGGTTCCTTGAAAATTTTTACCACTCAATTTAGATATTAGTAAATATAGACAGTTTTTTTGTATTATCTTTCATTTTGGCGAGTTAAGAAGTCCCTCTTTGAAATTTAGTCGTTTTATCTAAGTTCTGTTATTAGATTTTTTCATTTTCTGATAGAGCAGCAGATGCTATCTCTTTTCAAAAATTTAATAAATCAGGACTTTTCTTAAGTCTTCTACTGTAATTTAGTCAGCGCCATTATGATCAAATTGCTTGAACAGTTTGTATCTTTTAGTACTACAAGGCTCATAACTTTTTTCAAACGTTTTTCCTGCTTTTTTTATTTTTTTTTTTCCTTATTAATTTTTTTTCTTTGAAACTGAGTAACTCGACCAGTTTAATTGTAACACCCAAATGACTCTGATTTTTTATATGTATAATATGTAAGAATATGTGATAATTATATATTTTTTTAAAACTGCCAATTTAAAAAAAAGGAAAAATTAAGTCCGTTGTAAGAGGGAGTTTAAAATGCTTTAAAGGAAGGCGATTCAAGTAGGTTATAACCTCCAGCATTTATTTTTACTTGGTGCCATTTTTTTCCCCCATTTGAAATCCCCCTTTTCGGTCTTCCTTTATTTTTTATTTAATCTTCCTCTGTAAATAATCACTCCCTTGTAAATAAATGTAGGTTCTTCTCTCGCACAAAAGATGGGTTGTACAGGGAAGGAAATTTTTTTTAAATTATGAAATTTATAAAAAATTGTCAATTTAGGGTCTGAACCTAGCAATTTTTTTAAATCTAAATCTTTTTTCCTCAAAGGTTCCTTAAAACACTACAGTTGCTCACAGTTAGAACTTCACTGCTTTTTTTGTTTTTTTCCTCTTGAGAATTAATTTTTATGAGGTTGTCGCTTCTGATTTTATTAAAACTTAGCATGTCGGCTCATCTAAAATTAGACATCATAAAAAGTTTTTTTGGTTTCTTAGGCTAAAAAATCAAGATTTTTTTATTTTGGAGCTTTTGGCTCCTGAGGCCACCTAATTTTTATTAAAATCAGAGATATGCAAAACAAAAGAACATTTTTTTTTTCCAAAAAACTATTGAATTTTAGTTAAATTTATAACCTAATAAAATGCGATGTGAAAAAAGATGTTTGGAATCGGAAAAAAAAATTTAAACGACTGAAATGCGCTGCGATAAAGCTGAAGGCTGTTATTATCATTATTAATATTGAATATAGTTATTTCTAGAGTTAGTTTTACTGCAATTTTTTGTCCTTGTCAGTGTTTTTACCGAAGGAAATTCATATCAAAATGTTTGCTCTCTGCTCTTCAAGCCTTTGTCTCTGCGGGAAGAGAAGTAAGTGTTCAGTGCTACAAAAAGGTTTTTTTTTATTTAAAAAAAGGTGCTTTTCTTAATGTAAAAACATTGGTCAATTATTTTCAATATTATTTCATTATCTTTTTTTGTTTCTCCATGTTTCCTAAAAATTGACGACTTCTCTTCCCCCGCTGGTATCCAATGTAATCAAATTTTCGAAAGGACTGTGAAGAAAATAAAAACAAAAATTGTGGAATTTTCTGTTATTTATACCTTTTTCGACCTCCTGGCGGCTGGTCCAGTATTTCTGGAGTTTTAAGGCGCATTTTTTATTGTTTTTAGATATTTGTCCTATGGAGTTTTTTACTTTTTCTTATGAAGGTCATTTATGTTCTAAAGACAATGGGCTACCTTGTGTTTACCTTAGAGAGCAGCTTGTCGTTCTGCATTGTTTTTAAAATAGTCACGTTTTTGCTATATAAACTACTAAAATACACAAGATAAAATTTCCATTTTTATGGATTGTGAAAAAGGAAATTTCGTTTTTTTCCTATTTCTCTCAGAGTAGAACATAACCGACATCGTTTCTTATTTACGATTTTACGGAAAATCGTATTTTTGTATGATAAAAAAAATCGTGCTTCTTATGATTTTTTAAAAACATTACATTTTTTTTATGAGGTGTACAAAATGAAACTCGGCTAAAATTTACAAAATTCAAATTTACCCTGTGGCTGAGTTTCATTTTGTACACCTAATAAATAAAACTTGTAGAAAATTTAATTCTCTATTTTGTACTTAATTATTTTTTTCTAGGATGCACCATTTTCGGATAATAATTTTTTTTTGAAATAAATTTATCTTGAAAACAGTGCGTCCTAGAGAAAAAATGAATAGAATAAAAATTGAAGAGAATTAAATTTCCAACAGATTTTATTTAGTGCATTTTTTCAATATCTGTAACGGTTTACGATTTACAAGCATTTAAAAATTAACCTTCTTAATGGTTATACTTCAATAACCTTCTTACACGGAGAAGGTCAACTTTTGATGGATTTTAACGCCTAAAATGTTTAAAATTTTGAAAAAATGAACTACTAGGTGTACAAAATGAAACTCGGCTAAAATCTACAAAATTCAAATTTACCCTGTGGCTGAGTTTCATTTTGTACACCTAATAGGTATACTTAATCATAAATTTTTTAAAAATTACGATTTTCTCAAAAAATTTATTAAAAATTACAATTTTTCAAGAAATCTTTTAGAAAATTACGATTTTCTCAAGGAATCTTTTTAAAAAATCACGATTTCCTCAAAAAATCTTCTAAAAATTAAAAAAAATTATATTAATCGTTCATTCATTTTCGTGGGGGGGGGGGGGGGTTAGATTTTGAAGAAAAAATCTGCATACCTAATAACTATTTTCTGGAAGATCAAATATCTCGTTTAATCATACTTCTGCTGGTTGAACTGAGTATGCATTCAACTCTGTTGCACCCAGCTGTTTAATTTAAACAATTATTAAAGCAATTCTAGAATTGCTGTAAATGTGCTAAGAGGTCTTTAGCTTAGGTTTCTTGAGCAATTGAACCTTCATATTCGTTTAATTCGCAACACTGCTGACTTTTTATAACTTTTGATCGCTTAGTTCAATTATATTGTCCACCTTGGTCATATCTATTGCTCACAGCTGGTTAATGAGTTATCCTGCTGCATACAGGTGGTTAAATGTACCTAACGTTAAATTCTTTGTCTTAGGTCATCAATGACTTTTTATGTTGATGTTCAACCTTATAAACTTATTCTACTAGTTCACGGTCTCTAGTATGCATTCAACTCTTTTGCACCCAGCTGTTCAATTTAAACAATTAAAGCAATCCTAGCATTTCTGTAAATGTGCTAAGAGGTCTTTAGCTTAGGTTTCATGAGCAATTGAACCTTCGTATTCTTTAAATTCGCAACACTGCGGACTTTTTATAACTTTTGATTGCTTAGTTCAATTATTTTGCATTGGTCATATCTATTGCTCACAGCTGGTTAATGAGTTTATATGAGTTATTCTGCTGCATACAGGTGGTCAAATGTACCTTACGTTAAATTCTTTGTCTTAGGTCATCAATGACTTTTTATGTTGATGTTCAACCTTATAAACTTATTCTACTAGTTCACGGTCTCTAGTATGCATTCAACTCTTTTGCACCCAGCTGTTCAATTTAAACAATTAAAGCAATCCTAGCATTTCTGTAAATGTGCTAAGAGGTCTTTAGCTTAGGTTTCATGAGCAATTGAACCTTCGTATTCTTTAAATTCGCAACACTGCGGACTTTTTATAACTTTTGATTGCTTAGTTCAATTATTTTGCATTGGTCATATCTATTGCTCACAGCTGGTTAATGAGTTTATATGAGTTATTCTGCTGCATACAGGTGGTCAAATGTACCTTACGTTAAATTCTTTGTCCTAGGTCATCAATGACTTTTTATGTTGATGTTCAACCTTATAAACGTATTCTACTAGTTCACGGTCTCTAGACACGTTCTACTCTATTGCGCCCAGCTGGTTGACTTTCCACGTTTAACTTAGGAGAAATCCTTCGAAGTTTCCGGGTGAAAAGAATGATTGTCATTCGATTGCGGAGATAAAAGAAAAGGTGCAACCGCGAATGCAACTCGGTCGTGCGTTTTTTTCCCCTTCACCCTCCGGCAGCTGGGACGTTTTTTGACGTTTCGCCCGTCGCCCTATCCCTTCCACGAGGACCGGACGCCCCACAACTTCCTCCTCCGCTCCTCAAATTAATTCTGAGTAGTCTCAGTTCACCATTCTCGAAAATAACCTTGCATCACCTACGTAGTTCTCTTGTTTATGAATGGGCTGTCGTCGCCAAATGGAGATGAAAACTCCAACTTTTTAATCGGTAACTGTTGAATCGGAAGAAAAATGTCGTCTTTATCGCTCCCAAGAGTTCTTCAACAGAGAAAGACGAGTTTGGAACTCGAACGTGAGAACTTTGAGAAGAATCAGGTACTTATTTCATGTTTTCTTTTATCGCTATCTCCTTTTTTTTACAATGACTGTTCACTCAACTACGTTTCTTTGAAACGCCCCGGACAATTCAATTTAAGGGGTTTCGTTTTAATTTTTGTTAATAAGGATTTCCTCTAGACAGTCCTCAAACTTTTCTCCGACGTTTGCTGATGATTTTATGAAGAGCTGGAGTTACTCGATGTTCTTATTCCATTTACATTATGATGATCTGCTTTGCTAATTAGATTTGATATAGCAATTTCTTAGAAGAAATATTTAGCTGCTAGTGTTGCCCAGATGCATCTGGTGAATTAGTCATTGGAAGTAGATATGACTATCAGCTGGGATGGAGTATAGATAGATCTTTCAACATATTCAGGGTCAATTCTTGCCAAAACTTTATCATTCACATTCTTAACAGGGACTTGAAGATTCTTGCGTTAAATGACTTGTATATTGCCAGACGTTGGCCGGATTTAGACCGTTCGGTTCTAAGTCGATGAAAACAGCTGGGTGCGTTAGATTTGACATTTGGTGATGATTTCATGAAGAGCTGGAGTTACTAAATTTTCTAATTTCACTTATAGATCATATATTATGTTGGTAATCGGGCTATGCTAATAAGATTTGACATGGCTAACAAGTCTAATTTACTTAGTACTTTCTTAGAAGAACTATTTAGCTGCTAGTGTTGCCCAGATGCGTTTATTTGGTGAATCGAGTCATTGGAAGTAGATAAGACTATCAGCTGGGTATAGAGTATAGACCTTACTCAAGATCTTCAGAGTCAATTCTAGGGTTGATTCGATATGGCCTTTCTTCCGATATTTTATCCGATACGATATTTTCGAAAGATATTGTATTGGATAAAAGATCGGAAGGAAAATATCGGATGAACCGATATATCGGAAGGAAAATATCGGATGAACCGATATATCGGATGGAAAATATTGGAATAAATCGATATATTGGAAGGAAATATCGGATGAACCGATATATCGGAAGGAAAATATCGGATGAACCGATATATCGGAAGGAAAATATCGGATGAACTGATATATCGGAAGGAAAATATTGGATGAACCGATACATCGAAAGGAAAATATTGGATGAACCGATATATCGGAAGGAAAGTATCGGATGAACCGATATATCGGAAGGAAAATATCGGATGAACCGATATATCGGAAGGAAAATATCGGAATAAACCGATATATCGGAAGGAAAATATCTAATGAACCGATATATCGGAAGGAAAATATCGGATGAACCGATATATCGGAAGGAAAATATCAGATAAACCGATATATCAGAAGGAAAATATGAAGCGATATATCGGAAGGAAAATATGAACCGATATATCGGAAGGAAAATATCGGATGAACCGATATATCGGAAGGAAAATATCGGATGAACCGATATATCGGAAGGAAAATATCGGAATAAACCGATATATCGGAAGGAAAATATGGGATGAACCGATATATCGGAAGGAGAATATCGCGATAATTCCGAAATATATCGTGATATATCACATCGGATGTTAACAGTTATCCGTGTGCTGCCACATTTTTCTTTTGGATTCATTTCGTAAAAATATTGCAATATATCTGTAAGGAATATCATATCGGATAAAATATCGGAAGGAAAATATCGGATGAACCGATATATCAGAAGGAAAATATCGGTTCAAATATCGCAAATATCGGAAGGAAAATATCGATATTCCGATATATCAGAAGTATCGCAACAGCCCTAGTCAATTCTCGCCTAAAATTGATCTTTCCCATTCTTCAAAGGGACTTGAAGATTCTTGCGTTAGATGGCTTGGATATGGCCAGATTTTGACTGTATTTATATTTAGTTCATGCCGTTCGGTTGTAAGTTGATGAACACAGCTGCGTTGGATTTGGCTGGGTTTTTCCTCCCAAAGCCCATGAACCTTATCTGTAGAAAGTCTTGGCAATAACAGTGGACCCACCGTTTCCTTCTCCGCTACGCAGAAGCGGCAAGTGATGTCCTCTTTAACTCCCAACCTTTGAAGTTGCTAACGGAGTTTACAGTGTCCAGCAGACCCACTATAATCCTTTGTTTTTGCTCTGCTAGAGCTGGCCTGCTGTTAATCCATGATGGCCTTCTTGGGTTGACCTTGGGTTTGTTTCAAAAGCTTCTCTCTTTGCTTGCTCCTGGAAATGTGGCAGTAGAGCTCAGGGTCAATGGTGGTCATTTCTGACCATTTTGTTGCTCATTGCCCTCCAGCACCAAGCACTCAGAATGGAAAGTCAAAAAGGCTGAGTTGTTTATGGATATTTACCCTGGAGTAATTTGTAGTTAACTCGCTCCCAGTGAAACTTTCTTTTAAAAAAAATTGCCTTCGATAGAGCCAGCTACTGCAGTGAACTTGTATCTGGAAATTCTTCTCTGCGGGTTGAATTTGACATTTCTGCAAGCTTATTGCAATTTCTGCCAGCTGGAATAGAGTGCTCATAATGGCTTCCTCATTACTTACCTTTGATAATTTTTTACATCCAGAATCAATCAATCTATGCTACACCAACGATATCCACCACGCCTAAAGTCAAAATACTAACTAATCTGAAGTAATCTTTAAAAAGATATGTTATCTTGAACTATCAGTCCTCACCTTTCTGAAGTATGTATAATTGATTTTATGGTTTGAAAAATGTTCGCATTTACAGACAAAGATTATTTAAATTTGGTAACATAAATAGTTGAATATTAATTTTTTACTTTGTTTTTAAAGGCTGTCAGTATAAGCAAAGCGATCAACCAGGTGGAAAATCCGGTGAAGGAGAAACACGTGAGGAGCACGATTCTTGGAACTTTTCATGAAAAATGTGCAGAAACGTTTTGGGCGGTTGTTATGCGACTTCCGCTCAAAGACAACCGAATCGCAGCATGGAAGTTCTGCCATGTCCTTCACAAAGTGCTCCGTGAAGGTCATCCGCAGTCGCTTCAGGACAGCATCAGGCATGTCTCCATGGTTGAAGATCTCGGAAAACTATGGGTAAACATCTTAATTTAAGAAAATCCGTATTTTTGTATTTTAGGGACATTTAGTACGTGATTGCTACGGAAGGCTCATTTTAGAATATTGCCAGTTGTTATGTTGCAAAATTAATTTTCATCGAAGGAACCCGAGGATACCAGGAAATCTTCAGCTGAGCTCCGACGAGCTTGACACAATAGGCGAAAACGATGTCAACAATTATTTTCAATTATGCGTAGAAATGTTTGATTATATGGATGAAATATTAAAACTTCAATTTGCAAGTAAGTTTGATTTGAAAACGAGGGCTTTTTAAGTTTTTGTGATAGTTTTTGATTCGCTGGATCGATCAAGATCAAATTCAATGACCACCAGCGGGCAGTGTCGTCTTGCTCCTCTCATCCCGATGATTCAGGACTCATCGCAGCTTTATGACTCCTGCGTCAAATTGCTTTTTAAACTCCACGCTTCTCTCCCTCAAGATTTACTCGCCGGCCACCGAACTCGCTTTTTCGACCAGTTCAAAAAGCTTAGCACTTTTTACGTAGCGTCAAGTCAACTACAATATTTTAAATTCTTAATTCAAATACCAACTCTTCCTAGCGTACGTTTTTTTTTCTATGCTTCTTTTTCTTTTAATTTTATATTCTAGAACCCTCCGAATTTCTTGATACAAGCCGAGCTTGGATCGTATGTGACACCTGTCGTCATTTTACCTCCCGAAGAAGAAGCTGCAGATACGGCAGATTTGCAGTCGTTGACGGGTGAACTTGTCGATCTCAATTCCCCTGTTTCAAATGGAAACACATCTCCAGAAGTTATTGCTGAAAGGTTTATTTAGGAAGAAAAAAAAGTAGATATGCTAAATTTTTTATTTAGGGACAGTTTAATTGAACACCTTCAAAATGAACTTGCACGATATAGAAACGAAATGACAAAAATAATGTCTGAACATCAAAAAACAATCAGCGAACTGAATGAAAGGATAAATTATTTAGAAACAGACATTTCCAAAAAGGTAACTATACACAGTGGCAGTGTTGGGCGTAATCGTAATCGCAATTACGATTACGATTATAATCGCAAGTTTCTTAATTACGATTACCATTATAATCGTATTTTTTCTGCGATTAAAATCGTAATCATATTTTTTCCTGCGATTACAATCGTAATTGTATTTTTTCTGTGAGTACCATTATAATCGAATTTTTTCCGCGATTAAAATCGTAATCGTATTTTTTTCTGCGATCACAATCGTAATCGTATTTTTTTTCTGCGATTACAGTCGTAATTGTATTTTTTTTTCTGTGGTTACCTGACCAAATTGCTTTCAATTACAGTATTAATAATTAAATTTAGTTGTGTCAATATAAATTATGTATTTCATTATGAATTTGCAGGTTGGTATTATTGGAAAAGGCGTAAAATTTTCAATTAAGACGTATTACATTAAATTTTTTTAAAATTTTTAGTTAGCCATTTGCTTAGGTAATCTCAGTAAAAATGTCATATACGAGCCGTAAACGCTAACGAAAATACGATTACGCCTGTTATCGCTGAAAAAAAATATGCGATTACGATTGTAATCGCAGAAAAAAATACGATTGTAATGGTAATCGCAGAAAAAAAAACGATTACGATTGTAATCACAGAAAAAAATACGAATACGATTGTAATCGTAATTAAGAAACTTGCAATTACAATCGTAATCGTAATTGCGATTACGATTACGCCCAACACTGCACAGTGGGTCAGAAGATCACTCCTTTAATTTTTAAATGTTGAGCATTGGAAAAAAAAGTTAAATTTTGCAATTGATGATTATGCGAATTGCAATTGACGGATTATGATTTTGGTGTCCCAGAACTTCGCTATTTTAAATGAGAACCCCTATTTTTTATTTCAGATTCGTAATCTACGCAAAGTTTCAAGTTTTGACTATTCATGAGATCAATTTGTACAACTTACATATACAGAATTTTAGCGTTTTTTGTGCTAAAATCCGTTAAAATTTATAGTTTACATTTAACTTTTTTCCGATCTTCAATAGTTAAAAATATATTAGGTGTACAAAATGAAACTCGGCTAAAATCTACAAAATTCAAATTTACCCTGTGGCTGAGTTTCATTTTGTACACCTAATAAAAGGGGCGACCCATTACTTCTATGAATTTTTCTGATAACATTTTTGAAATCGCTATTTTTTAGGAGAGTGAACTAGTCGCAGAAAGATACTTAAGTCTAAAATAGAACAAAAATCTGAAGATTTTGACAGTAAGTGAACGATAGACTTTTTTAAAAAAAGATTTTAATTTTATTCTAGAACAAATGAAATTGAGAGATGAGAAATTTTTAAAAATGAAAGAAATTTACGGGCAGTTGCGTGAGGAGCATATTCAACTTTTGAGGCAGGTATGTACGGTTTAGGGACACCCTGTAGACGATTGTTGCCCACACAGTGCTTTTCCGATTCACTGTAGTGTTCAAAAGGGAATTTTGAAAAAAGAAAAAGTTTTATTTATAAGTTTGTTATAAATTGCGGTCGTAGAAAGCAGGTGTCGACAAAGCGCTCAGAGGTTCGGACAAAATGACCAAATTTGCAAGGTCGGCAAACAACGTCTTACTTAAAATTGTAAGCCTTATAATTTTATTTTTTATTGCTCGACATTCTCGCTATGGAAAAACGCATGGATCGGAATCCACATCAAGCACAAGATTTCTTCGTTTTGTATATAATTTTTGGGTGACGGAAATATTTTTGTAAATATTTTCTATTCCTGTTGAAATCGCAACTTTCACTTTTTTTCTCCCCAGAAAATTCAATGAGCTTTCGGAAGGGTTTTGGTCGGAGAAATCATTAGATTTTTGTTTAAAAAATTTTCTTTTTTGTAGAAAGCAGATGTGGATAGGCAGCTTACGAGTATGAAAAGCGAGGTGGATTTGGACTTGGGAAGGAGAAGCCAGCTTGAAGAACTTGCTCAGGAACTAGCGACACTTCAGGCCTCTGCAGATGCTGCCGCTGAACAAAAACAAGTTTGTCCTCTAATTTTTTATCAAATCATTTTTACTTCTCTCATCCGCAGACTTTGGAATACAAACTTGAGTTTGTCACAAAAGAAAAAGCGCATACTGAAAGCGAACTTCAAGATCTTCTAAGTCAAAAACGAGAAGTTGACAAAAAACTAGAAGAAGCCGAGAAGAACTTAAGATCTAAAGAGGATCTCTTAAAACAGCAATTCGGTATTCAATATTCATTTTTTTTTATAGTAATTATTTTGTTGTTTTATTAGAAAAAATAGTCCAGGAATCTGAGGAAATAATCAAAAATGCTATTCATGAGGTTGATAATCCTGCATTTTCATCTTCAACATGTTCCATAGGTAAGTCTTTATTTTGATCCTTATGCTTTCTTAAAATTTCGTCTTCCCTTGTAACTTCCTCAGTAGAATTGATGAAAATAAAAAAATTCTAGATAGATGGGAGAAATTTGGACTGTTTATGGCAGTGTTGGGCGTAATCGTAATCACGATTACGATTACGATTACAATCGTATTCGTATTTTTTTCTGCAATTACAATTGTAATTGTATTTTTTTTCTGCAATTACCATTATAATCGTATTTTTTTCTGCGATTCGCTCGTAATCGCATTTTTCGGTTCATCCGATATTTTCCATCCGATACATGGGTTCATACGATATTTTTCTTCCGATATATCCGTTCATCCGATATTTTCCTTCCGATATTTCGGTTTATCCGATATTTTCCTTCCGATATATCGGTTCATCCGATATTTTCCTTCCAATATATCGGTTCATCCGATATTTTCCTTCCGATATATCCGTTCATCCGATATTTCCTCCCGATATATCGGTTCATCCGATATTTTCCTTCCGATATATCGGTTCATCCGATATTTTCCTTCCGATATATCGGTTCATCCGATATTTTCCTTCCGATATATCGGTTCATCCGATATTTTCCTTCCGATATATCGGTTCATCCGATATTTTCCTCCCGATATATCGATTCATCCGATATTTTCCTCCCGATATATCGGTTCATCCGATATTTTCCTTCCGATATATCGGTTCATCCGATATTTTCCTTCCGATATCGGTTCATCCGATATTTTCCTTCCGATATATCGGTCCATCCGATATTTTCCTCCCGATATATCGATTCATCCGATATTTTCCTCCCGATATATCGGTTCATCCGATATTTTCCTTCCGATATATCGGTCCATCCGATATTTTCCTTCCATTATATCGGTCCATCCGATATTTTCCTTCCAATATATCGGTTTATCCAATATTTCCTTCCGATATGGGAAGGAAGGCCATATCGAATCAACCCTAATAAGAGGGCTTAAAATTCAGAAAAAAAATCCATAAATACTGTTCTACCACCTCGAAAAATCTAATAAAATTATGAGAGGTACATTTTAGGTCCCTCTAAAAGTAGTTTTAATATGGTGTTGCCACCTATAAATGAAACATTTTTTCCATCCTCTCAAAAGTTATAAAATTTAATTTTTCACGCTTAAAGTTTGGCAAAAATTTCAAAAAATTCTCAAAGATGCGTCGTTTGATGGTAAAAAATTGACAAAAAAATGAGCTCTTTGGTATCATTAGTTCTCGAGATATTGAGGTTTTTGTAAAAAAGAAATAACCCGTTTTTTTCGTAAACCGTTCGGTTTTTGATCTAAAATTTGTTCTTATTCACATAGAGAGGCATCTTCTGGAATTTTTTCGGCTGAATAGCCCCTTATCCCGCCTTTTCAACCATTTCCAAAAACAGTCTATTGAGGGTATAATATTAACTATCTTTCAAAATTTAAAAAGAATTAAGGCTTGAAGAGAATTCGGCCCCCAGTTTTCTTGCGACTGCTTCTACGTTAACAAAACAATCTTGGATTTCCATTTTTGTTTAATACTAGGCAGTAAGTTGAAGGGTTATATTATAACAAAATTAAATGGAAGTAATAAATTTTAATAAAATAAAACACAATGGAGAATGGTGCGATTGCATTTCTGTTCGAAGAGCGAAAGCAAATTATCAATTTCATTATCTAAGTCTTCAGTGTTGGACATTAAAGTAAGAAGTTCGCAGATTAAAAAAGCTCCGATAGTCGCTTCCTCGTGGTTGTCCTGTATGTCAATGTTGAGAACGTGAACGCTTGCGCTATCAACGCAAACTCTGTTCTCGAAGTATTCGAGTACTTGGTCGTAGACACGTTCTTCGCAGGTGACGACGACGTCGAATTTCTGTTTCGTCTCTTGAAACCTTTCAGGCCTCAATTTTATCCGTCTGTTTCTGTCGATCATATGAAGCAAACCGTTTTGCGTATAAAAAGATTTGTCTTTTCTTTCTAAATCTTGGTAAATCTGATCGTATGTCGTGCTGAAGTCGTAGACGTTGGGTCGGTCGGCGGCCATGCCTGGAAGTTTCACTTTATCGCCCGTTCCGAAGGATTTCACTTTGAAGCCTTTCTTGCTTAAATAAGCGTGCGCTTCCATACTTCGATTCATGTTGCTCGAACAGACTACTGCAACATTCAATGCTGACGAAGGCATCCTTCAATATGTCTTTATTTAATAAAATATTAATTTTAAAAATTCAAATACGCAATGTTCAAGCTTCAAAAAGTATTTAAAACCCAATAAATTAAGACATTTTCTAAAACCATTCAAGTTGGGCAAAGTAAAAGTTCAAAATTGACAATGGAAGGTTACTCTTTAGTAAAAAACCAGAAGTACCAACTATGCGGTTATAATATCCCGACTATATTAATATCAAGGTGTGTTTTTCATAATGTAAATACATCTAAAACTTGAGAAATTCGTATAGGCCAGCTCCTATTAGTACTTTTTAACGTAATTTATCATAAAATTTATGATTTAAAAAAAAACGAATTTGTGGGGAATAATGTGAATTTTATTAAAATTCATTTTTCTATACAAATTTCTAGATTTTCTAAAATTTGCCTTTTTTTAGATTACTTTTCGTCTCTGGCAGACGGCCTTCATACAAGTATAACTTCGGTTGAGAAGGAAATAACAGCTGATGGTATAGTGAGACTCGCACACCAAACTGCGGAGTTTGTCTTACTCGGAAAAGCGACATCGAATATTTCGCCGGATATCGAGTTCGGCGAGCGGATGGGTGAAGTCTGCAAAAAAGTCGGTGAAACGTGTCTTTTATCTTTGAAAGATGCTCGAAACGGGCCTGTAACTATGAAGGATATGAAAGATACTATTTTGGACCTACTTACGATGGTTAGCCAACTTCAGTCGAACCTTCAAACTAGTTCGACTTCCGTTGAAGACCTTGTCGAATCTGAATTGGCTGCGATGGACAAAGCGATTGAAGAAGCCGCTAAGAAAATCGAAGAAATGCTTTCTAACTCCCGTGCTGCGGACTCCGGCCTCAAACTTGAAGTCAACGAAAAAATACTCGACTCCTGTACTGGGCTCATGCACGCAATACGAATTTTAGTTCAAAAATCAAGAATTTTACAAGCAGAAATTGTTTCACAAGGAAAAGTAAGTTTAACTTTCTCCAATTAAATTTGATCAAAAAAATTTTTTTTGAAGGGAACGGCTTCTGCTAAAGAATTCTACAAAAGAAACCATCAATGGACAGAAGGTCTTATTTCTGCAGCAAAGGCAGTTGGAATGGGAGCCACTTATTTGCTGTAAAATCGAGTTTTATTGTTGTTTTTTTTTATAATGAACCATTTCAGTGAAGCTGCTGATGAAGTGGTGACTGGTGGAGGTAAGATAGAATTAGTAATGGCTGCAGCTCAAGGTATTTCTGCCAGCACTGCTCAGCTAGTTGTGGCAAGTCGTGTGAAAGCTGAGCGAGGAAGCAAAAGCTTAGAGCAACTCACAGGCGCTTCTCGAGGCGTCACTGGAGCAACTGCGGGCGTTTTGACAAACGCCAAAGCTTGCGTACAACTTGTAGAACAATCTGGTAAGTTTCAAAATGAGAAAAGAAAAAAAACGTTGATTCTTTTTAGACGATCTGGACGTTTCTGGGCTCACATTGCATAACGCTAAACGTCTTGAAATGGAATCCCAAGTGAAGGTCTTAGAATTGGAAAACTCGCTGGTAAAAGAGCGACTCAAATTGGCCGCCCTGAGACGTCATCACTACTCGCTCGCTCCGGACAACGAGCAAATATCACCTACATGAGGAACGATTACCATAAGTGGAACAACCGTATCATTCAAATCATTACGTTCCACTTAAATAACTTTTTTAAAAATCATTTTAAAGCTTTAATTGTATAATTTTTAATAAAAGTATCATTCCTACTTAATTTTATAATTTTTCATTTTAAAAAACATTTACCCCCACACTGAAGGTTCATTTTTAACCAAGCAAAATTGTACTTTTCTCCACTTTTGTTACCTTTTAACTGATAATCGAATTTTTAATTTAAAAGCCAAAGAATGATTATCAATATTTTTTAATGGGATCTTCAGAATTATATAACCTTCTACAAATAACCAGTGAAAGGTTCATACGATTTTTAATCTCCTTACTACATTTAGAAGTTGAAAATTTTAAAAATACACTTTGACCCATTGCCCCATTGCCTTTTGCTGGCTCATTAATAAAACTAAGACTAATAATCAGAAATCAAGAGGGGAGATACTGAAAATATTTTTTTAAAAAGAAACAATTTGTATAAGATGTTAGAAATATTAGGTAGTGCTTTTGTTTTACCTTACCATTAACATATATCACAAATATACACATAATCGTCTAATCGTTGCTGGGTGTGGAAAAAAAAAAAAGCCAAGGAAAATATTGCTGTCATAATGAAGCTTTTTGCAGAAGATATTTAATTTCTTTGATGAGAATTTTCCTAAGTTGAAGATTATATGTTTATTTCATTGGTTTATGTTTTCTTTTCAATCCATCGACAAAGCTAAGTTGTTAATTTTTTGTAACAAACGAAAATTCAGGGTTTATTTCTTTTTAATTCATGCATATTTTGATGTTTTTAAAAGTCATTCTCAAAATTGAGTAAATATAGGGTTTACCATGTTATATATTTTTAATAATAAAGTTTTACTTTATGAAAATTGGTTTAGTTCAATTGCTACCTAATTCCTTTGTAGAATTGAATTTTCGAGGTGGCTTTACGGGCAGGAGTCCTCGGACGGCTCTCATTGGCTAAATAAAGAGAATCCTTTCGATTTCAAGATGGCTATTGAGGTACCTTAAGGATTCCTCGAACGGAGGGCTCTCATTGGCTAAATAAAGGATCCTTCCAATTTCAAGGTTGAAAATCCCTCCTTGACTATTTCATACTTGTCCACCTCCCTTGAAGTGATCTGTTCCTTCAAATAAAAGGTATCCTCCGTTTTCCCTCTATTTTTTCAAGGTAGCCTTGAAATACCTTAAGGAGTCCTCGAAAGGAGGGCTCTCATTTGCTAAATAAAGGGAATCCTTCCGATTTCCCTCCGTTTTTTCAAGGTAGATTATAATAAGGAGTCCTCGAACGTTTGGTTTTCTTTGGTCAAATAAAGGAAGTTCTTCGGAATTTACTCCAAATCTCAAGAATGAAGATGATCTTCTCTACCTTTACCTTTTCGGAAAGGAACAGAGTGGCAGTAATTGCGTACGTAGGAGAATTGAGGAGCTCCGGGTACGAAGGGCGAACTCAACACAACGTAGTTTCGAGATATTCGCATTTTAAAGTTTTATGTTACGGGCGAACTCAACAGAAAAGTCATGCCCTGGAATGGGAAAAGGAGTGGGGTTGTGGACTAGGATGTGGAGTTCGCCCTTCGTACCCTCGGATATCGCAGTTAGAGCTTTGCCGCATATCGGTTTTTACGTTTTTAAAGGGGGAAAAAAGGCGAACTTAACATAAAATTATATGGGTGTATTCACCAAGAGGTCTAGAATCTGAAAATGAAAAAAAAAAGTTTGTCCGATGTTAAGTTCGCCCTTCGTACCCGGAGCGCCTCATATCTAGCTGGTAATATTATAAAATATTACAAAAAAAAGTTAATTTTATTTACAAATTAAACATTTATCAATAAAACATAGATCTTAGTAATTATAATCTAAAAATTATTTACAAAAGTCCTTTAAAAATAAGTTGGCTTTAAAAAATGTTGGCTTTGGTCAGTACAAAGTGTCGGTGGTTGCTTGATCAGAACCCATGTGGGATCTTCGGGTTGAGTCGGTCGACCATGAGAATGAAGGAGGTCTTAAGGGTTTGTCGTCGTTATGGCGGACGGCGAGTCCTCGAATCACTTTGTCCGTGCATGTGAAGGCGAGGAAAATGAAGAGACCTTGAAGGGTATTGAGAGCGATGAAGACGTACCAGAGAACTTCGACGTCTAAAGTTCCGGCGATGAGGCCCATCGTCCATGTGAGACCCATGACTACGGCGAGTCGGACGTAAAGCCTGAAGTCTCTTTGTGTGCTCGCACTCGCTGTAAACTTCGTAGTCGACGTCGTCGAATAAATCATGTGTGCCGAACTGGCGAAAAATGTTATATTGAGCGCCATTATGATGGCAAGAGGTGCGGCGAAAAAACCCAAAAGCGGTTTACTCTGTCCGAACCAGCATGAATAGACTGCGAACTCCGGCCTCCAGTCTTTCGGTACTTCAGGTGTCAACTCTACCCAAATCGCTCCTCCTACGATCACTGCAGGAGCGGTCCAACTCCAGATGGAATAAATAAAAATTCCTCCATTGTTTTCCAGCGGAGACCCGTAATTCGGCTGTCGCCAATCTTAAAGTCCTCCAGACGTCAAAGGCCATCGTGAGCATCCACATAAAGGAAGCTAAAAACGCGTAAAAAGTGATGACGGCAATAACGAAACACGGGATCCCTTCCAAAACTTGACCAGCCATAAAGTCGTGTAGGCCACCAACAATGAGACGCAAAGCGACGCCAAATTTTTCCCAGATAGATTTCTCAATTCGGATACCAATGCAAACGCAGTCAAGTGAAGTATAAGAAATATGATTGAAATACCGAGCCCAGCGTACGTAACGTAACCCATATAAACTCCAAATTTATCGACCAGTTTGATTCCTAAAGCTCCGATACAAATTTCTAACTTCCCGTCATCTGTTATCATGAAGTCGCCTTCTTCAAAACGTTTTTTATACTGCGGGACGTAAACTGAACGATTCTCCATAGAAAACTCTTCTCTTTCCAAAATGAATTTCGAACAGGGTTCCAAATCGGTGTTATTTTCTTTGGGGACGAAGACGACAGTCGAGTTTGTAAGTTTGGCTGAGCTGTCTACGAGGTAGTAGTGCTTGTTGGCTTTCAGCTCGGTGATGATGGAACGGCACCGTTTAAAGAATGGATCGTAAAGTTGATCTTCGGCGCAAGGTTCAACCATTCCGACTTGTTTGGCGCTCAGGTCGAAAAGAACCGAAAATGCGATCGGGCTGAAATCTCTGGTGTTAGAAAATCTGAATAGTATTTGGGCACATTGAAGATGTTGAAGGGCGACGTTATTGCACATCGCGCAATGCGGGTTTCGAAAAGTCGCATCCGAATCGTAAACCAAAGATGTATAAGCTTCACATCGACTTCGAACTTCAACATTTGTCCAGTTCACAGCACAAGTTTTAACCACACCACTTGGACAACGACGAATGATATGAACGGCAGTTTCAGGAATCACAGGATCCACGACACATGAGTAAAATTTGTTATCCAATTTGAACCCCCACGATTTTTTCGTTTTGTCGAAATCAATCATGTTGGAAACTGTTTGGACGGTGAGATTAAATGGTATCTGGTCACATTCGATATGCGGATGCCAAACGTGAAGGTCGTAGTGGTCATCGTGGCACATCGAGCAGTAGAGATTTCTATAAGTGATGCCAGTATTGTTGCTGGTGACGGGTACTCCTGCCATCGGATCTTTCGGGTTTTCGCTCGCTTTCTCGCAGGCGGAACGTACTGCCATATCTCCCCATCTAGGAGGGCATGATGTCTGCATGTAGATACCACCGAATTGCTTCAACGTGACACAGCTAAACGTGGCAGAACCTCGCCGCTGTTCATCTACGTCAAAATGAGGCGAGTCCGTGCAGCAATCCCCATACCGCGAACACTGCTTATCACACATACAGTTCCTGTCTTTCCAGTCCACTATGTCAGCAATTCTTGAATTTTTTGAATTTTTCATCAACGAACAATTCGCCCTCCAATCACAGGTCCTGAAAATAAAACATAAGAATTCAACAAGTCATCCATAATTCGAACATACTTATTCGCTCCTTCCAAATCCCAGTGACTTATCGAAAGAGAGGCCACATATTTTCCGAATACTAACATCAGCAAGCCTGAACAGTCTCCTTTCAACACTGGAACAAATAAAAAGTTATAAAACATGTTTAGAACAGGTTTTAAGTTAATTTCATCCTCAATAAGCAATCAGGAGTCGGTGATATGCTTCCTGAGCAAAAACATAATTCCGTGTTATTAAATGCATTATTCTTCACACGTTATGCAATTTCCCTTCTTGCGCAGATTTTGAACGAATTAATGGCCGATTTTTTCCCCTTCATCAACCGGAATCGATTTTAATAAAATACCTTATCATATTGCGCAAATCGACATCAAAGATTGCTGGCCAACGTCAGAGAGTGATTGAAACGAGGAAAACATTGTAAGAACTTAAAAGTTTCCCACCAATCTCAAGGTTTTATTTAATTACTAAGTAATCCGCAGTGCCTGTCTACTTAAAATAATCCTTCCCCACCACCAATTTTCAGCTGATTTCGAAGCAATTGAGAACTGGGGTAGCTAAACTTTCTGTAATGGAGATGGGCGGATTTAGGTCTAGGATCTGGGGGATGCGAGCTCCGCAGAATTCTTAAGCCAAAGCCCCAAAATGGTCAGGTTTTAAGCCTGAAAAGGTAGCTTACTTTTTTAATCTAACACAGAGGTCCCTATGATGAATATCGCTGTAACCAGAATAAATAGCGTTTAAAAGTGTTTAATTCTTCCAAAGACGAGTCATTTCTCACATTTTCGCATTAATTTAAATCCCAATTCACAGAAATAGAAGGTTTCCTCGGTTTCAGACAGAGAATTAATGAATAAATGAATGAAACCCCATTATTAGAGATTTTTTAGGAGTTTTCCGAGATAGGAAGGGGTTTTAGACAACCATCGACGGCCCTTAGCGGCTCTTTTAACTTAAAGAACGGCTCCTTTAACTTAAAGAACGGCTCCTTTAACTTAAAGAACGGCCCCTTTAACACAAAGAACGGCCCCTTTAACATAAAGAACGGCTCCTTTAACTTAAAGAACGGCTCTTTTAACTTGAAGAACGACTCTTTTAACTTAAAGAACGGCTCTTTTAACTTGAAGAACGCCTCTTTTAACTTGAAGAACGGCTCTTTTAACTTGAAGAACGCCTCTTTTAACTTAAAGAACACCTCTTTTAACTTAAAGAACGCCTCTTTTAACTTAAAGAGCGCCTCTTTTAACTTAAAGAACGCCTCTTTTAACTTAAAGATCGCCTCTTTTAACTTAAAGAACGCTTCTTTTAACTTAAAGAACGCCTCCTTTAACTTAAAGAACGCCTCCTTCAACTTCAAGAACGCCTCTTTTAACTTAAATAACGCCTCTTTTAACTTAAAGATCGCCTCTTTTAACTTAAAGAACGCCTCTTTTAACTTAAAGAACAGCTCCTTCAACTTAAAGAACGCCTTTTTTAACTTAAAGACTGCCTCTTTTAACTTAAAGAACGCCTCTTTTAACTTAAATAACGCCTCTTTTAACTTAAATAACGCTTCTTTTAACTTAAAGAACGGCTCTTTTAATTTTAAGCCCGAGCCCGAAAAGGATACCCCAAGAAACAAAAAAAAACATGGTAATATCTACTTACATATTCTGAACATAGTTCATTTTAAATTTAGTTTTCAACCTTTTTAAACATAAATGCACATTCACGAATCACTCGTAACTGAAAACTGACCTTCCGCCTGACCGGCGAGTTTGTTTTGAGTCATCGGAAGGATTTAGCCTCAAGAGAGGGGAAAAGAAGGAACGGGGAATCCCGAGGAAACCCCAAACGTAAAGAGAATCCCAATGGAAAAACTGAAAAGATTTCATTGTTTCTTTCGAAGGACGGTAAATAAAAAGAAATTTGACGTTGAGGTTTTGCCAAAATCAAGGGCAGGACCGTTTAAGTTTATAATTAACGCATAAATTGCCTATTAATTTCAAATTATTGTTCATTAGAGAAATTTCTTTTGGTAAAATTCCGTTACATTCGAAATACAGTACGATTTTGAAGAGCTTCCAACGAATACTTCCTTAAAGAGAAGGAACAATATAGGAGGGGGAAGTATAACGGAGGGTTTAAGGAGAGGGAAGTATAAAGGAGGGCTTAAGGATTTTTTTTTTCGAAATTTTTGGTTGCTTTTATTTTTTCGAAAAATTTTTAGTTAGGTATTTTTCCAATTTTTTTTTTATTTGCAGTTTTTTTTCTCGAAATTTTTTTAAGTTTTTTTTATTTTTTCAAAAATTTTTATAAGCATCAAGGAAGAAGTAATTGGCTTTCTCCCCAAGGGATGCGTCTCTACCGAAGGGTGGAAGTATCACATTTCTCCCTGCTAAAAATTAAAAAAAAAAAATATTACACCGAAAATTCGAAAAAATGTAGTCTTGATTGGACAATTGAAGCCCTCCATCGTAGTTATATGATTTAATTTGTCCAGAAACCCCTGTGTAGTACTGCAAACAACCTTCTTCAGCTCTGTAGTTTGAATTGCATGGAATTTGACAGATTTTCATTTTCCAGTTTCGCCCAAAATTAGGTCCGCTTGTGACCACCGTTAGCGTCACTGGGTTGTTTAATCCAGTACCAGCGTCGATGTACACTAGAAAAATTAAATAATAAAATAAGGCCTTCTTGATATTAACTTACTATGATTTCCTGTGTTGACGCCGCATATTCCAGGAATGGGGTTTCCGCCGGAAACAATAAATTGATCATTGTTGCATACGTTATTAGTCTGTTCTGGCCCAGTAAGCGTAAATTGGTCAAAGTCGATTCTAAAAAAAGTGCTTGTTTAAATAGCTAACAAAAATTCTCATGAACTCCATCAGTCTCCGGAAGGCAGTGCCTTTCAGGTCCGCCAGTGTGAGGAGTGGTTCCGTTATACTTCCCCTCCTTTTATTTCGCCTTCCCTAAACTTCTCCTCCGTTATACTTCCCCTCCTTATATTTCGCCTTCCCTAAACTTCTACTCCGTTATACTTCCCCTCCTTTATTTCGCCTTCCCTAAACTTCTCCTCCGTTATACTTCCCCTCCTTGATACTTCCTCCTCCGATTTTCACCACATTTTCACCAAGTATTCCTTATATTTTTTTAAGAATTTTTGGAGGGAAAAAGAAATTTTTTAATTTTTTTTTATTGTAGGGAGAAATGTGATACTTTTATCAGAAGTGAGAGCGACATCCCTCTGGTTGACGGCTCAGTATTTCTAGCTAAAAATTTGTCTAAATGCTTGAAATTATTATTCCCTCTCCTTTATATTTCCCCTTCCCTAACCTTTTCCCCTCCGTTATACTTCCCCTCCTTGATACTTCCCCCTCCTATAATGTTCCTTCTCTTTGAGTAAGTTTTCGTTGGAACCTCTCCAAACTAGTACTTTTTTTTGGTGAAAAATTTACTTATTTTTTATACTTTTTTTTAATTTCTCAATTTATTTTCGAAAAATTTTCAGTTTTCAAAAATTAATTGGGGTTTTAAAAATTTTCTAGGTTTTCAGTATTAAGGTAGAAATAATGGACCTTTTCCCCAAGGGATGTCCCTCTCACAAGAGTTGGAAGTATAGAATTTCTCCCTCCTAAACTTTTTTTTTTCACCAAAAAATCGTTAAAAATATATGAAGTATTTTTGGTGAAAATTGGTGCAACAGTGAATTTTTTAAAATTTTAAACATGCCATTTTTTTCGAAAATCAAAAATTTTGTTACTTTCTTGTTTATTGACTGAGGATCATGGTGTAAAAATTTGGTGAAAATCTTTGGTGTGGGTAAAACAATAATTTCTTTTTCGCTTGTTGAAGACTTACCGATATTGGCAGACATCCGGGTGTGCTTTTTGAATAGTTAGTTGGCACGATCCAGTCCCATCGTATGCCGTAGGATAATTCGGGTTGACGAAATAAGTACAGTTTTGATTTGTCGTCATACCGCATGTTGTCATAACTAAAAGAAAAAAATAAGAAAAAAAAAATTGAAGAAAAAACTACTTACATAGACAGCAGACTCCGAATGCTTTGGCGCATGGGCCACTGGCGACGCCGCCTCTGGCAGCACATTCAGCGCTTGTCAGACATGTCCCGTTATCCCCTGTACTTGCATGACATCCATCATTACCAAATTGAACAACCGTAAAAGAGAAAGGACTAAAAAAAACGTTAAAACTCTAAAAAAAAACACTAATTTATCATTACATCTTGCATCTTTTGTACTATTCGTTCTAAATTCCGTGGGACGTTTGATTTTTCTTCTTTTAATCCTGACACCGCTGCTGGATGTCCTGAATGGACTTTCCTAAAATTTTGACATTTAAAAAACAAATTTCAAAGAAATACTAACCTGAGAAAAGTCGAAGGTGAATAAGTCCCTTGAGCCATCGTTAACCAACTGGCATACGCGATAAACAAAAATAGCAACCATGTTTTCACAAGTACCTAAAAATATATATAAATATAAAATACATAGAAGACAACTACCTTTGGATCCATCTTTAGACCACACTGGAATATTTCCATTTCCTGCCTTTCTTTATATAAAGACATCTTATATGAAAAAGCAAAGCCGTGACCTCCCACTTCTATTGTTTTAACTTTATTTTTTTAAAAGAAGTAATTAACTTTCTAGGGAAGTTATGGGATTGTTTTTTGTTAATTGTTTCCAAGTTCAAGTTCAGTAATCAGTGAAGATTCCAAAATTCCTCTTGCAGAAAAAAAATGAAATTTTTACACAATTTTTTCTTTTATCCCCAAAAGCCTTGTTCTGAAAATAAATTTTGGTCTGGATTGGCCCCCAACTTCAGGGGGGGGGGGCATTTTTTCCCTCGAAATTTTTTTTAAAAGTGTTAAATTTGCGGATGTTAAGTGTTTTTGAAAAAACTGCCCACAGGTAAACTCAATCTTGATTGAGTCGAGTCTCCAAGAACCATCCTTTTAGGGTATTGCAATATCATTTATACTTCCCCTCCGTTATACTTCCCCTCCCTTATACCTCCACCTCCGTTATACTTTCCCTCCCTTATACTTCCCCCTCCGTATATGGGTTTTTTTCGCCAAAAGGGAAATAACACGTTTGAAATGGCGTTTAACACTCCAAAATGTGTGTTTTTACACCTTAAAATGGAGGAAAATGAACCAATAACGTTAAAACAGATGTTAACTCTCAAGAACCCGAAATATGGGTATTGTCTGGAGTGGCCCAATAGAAACTTCGGGGGGGGGGGGGGATTTTTCCTCAGAACCTGTTTAAAAAGCATAAAATTTGCGGCTGTTAAGTGTTTTTGAAAAAACTGCCCACAGGCAAACTCAATCTTGATTGAGTCGAGTCCCCAAGAAACATCCTTTTAGGATATTACAATATCATTTATACTTCCCCTCCATTATACCTCCCTCTCAGTTATACTTCCCCTCCCTTATACCTCCACCTCCGTTATACTTTCCCTCCCTTATACTTCCCCCTCCGTTATATGGGTGTTTTTCACCAAAAGGGAAATAACACGTTTGAAATGGCGTTTAACACTCCAAAATGTGTGTTTTTACACCTTAAAATGGAGGAAAATGAACCAATAACGTTAAAACAGATGTTGGACTCTCAAGAACCTGAAATATGGGTGTTTTTTCACCAAAAAATCAAGGAAAACAACACGTTTGAAATGGCGTTTAACACTCCAAAATGGGTGTTTCTACACCTTAAAATGGAGGAAATGACCCGATAATGTTAAAACAGATGTTAACTCTCAAGAACCCGAAATATGGGTATTGTCTGGAGTGGCCCAATAGAAACTTCGGGGGGGGGGGGGGGGCATTTTTTCCTCGAAACCTGTTTAAAAAGCATAAAATTTGCGGCTGTTAAGTGTTTTTGAAAAAACTGCCCACAGGCAAACTCAATCTTGATTGAGTAGAGTCCCCAAGAACCATCCTTTTAGGGTAATTACCATATCATTTATACCCCTCCATTATACCTCCCTCTTAGTTATACTTCCCCTCCCTTATACCTCCACCTCCGTTATACTTTCCCTCCCTTATACTTCTCCCTCCATTACACTTCCCCTGCCTTATACTTCCCCCTCCTATGTATATTGCTTCTCTTTAAGAAAGTTCCCGTCGGAGCCAGCTCCAGACTAGTACTTTTTACTGCTGGTGGGTGACCCTTACAATCGCAAAAAAACACAATTTTTGGACCCCCAAAAATCTGAAAAAATTCAGGCAGCTTTTTTTTAATTTGCAGCTGTAAAGTGTTTTTGAAAAAACTGCCCACAGGCAAACTCAATCTTGATTGAGTCGAGTCCCCAAGAACCATCCTTTAGGGTATTACAATATCATTTATACTTCCCCTCCGTTATACCTCCCTCTCCGTTATACTTCCCCTCCCTTAGACCTCCACTTCCCTTATACTTCTTCCTCCGTTACACTTCCCCTGCCTTATACTTCCCCCTCCTATGTATATTGATACTTCTCTTTAAGGAAGTTCCCGTCGGGGCCAGCTCCAGACTAGTACTTTTTACCGCTGGTGGTGACCCTTAAAATCGCAAAAAAAACACAATTTTTGGACCCCCAAAAATCTGAAAAAATTCAGGCAGCTTTTTTTTAATATGCAGCTGTAAAGTGTTTTTGAAAAAAAACTGCCCACAAACTCTTGATTATGAGCAATTTTTGTTTTGGGGTCTTCAAAAACCCAAAAAACCATCCTTTTAGGGTATTACAATAACTTTCTATCTTGATAAAATTTAATGGTTTTTTCTTTCTCTCTCTAAGAATACATAAAAGAAAAACTCTAAAAACTGTGTCTTTTTTAAACTTTTTTCTTTCTTTTTCATATATTACATAATTTCAGGAAGTTTTTGGATTTTTTTTTGCTATCTTTTCACTTATCGTTATAATTAGAACCAGAATTTTACAAACAATGAAAGAAAGCTTTAACATCATTGTCACAAAAATTGCTTTCCCCCATTGTCATCAGGTGCGACAAACCATGAAAAAAAAACCTACACCAAAAAGTGTCTAAAAATAAAGAAACACTTTTTAATATGCAATTTAGATAAATAAAATAATAGTGGCAGCCAATCTGAGCCAATTGTATCTAGTTAAGGCTCAAACGTCATAGTGTGTAGCTAAAATAAAAACAAAAAATAATGTGGCGACTTTTGTTTTTCGCGTGCGTCGTTTTTTCGCACTCTACTACCTTTTTAGAATTTCAGGATGTTATCGGTAAATTAAATTGGAAGAAAAAAAAAATTTGAAAAACGATATTTTTGCAGGGAATGTTCCGAGTTGCATAGATAAAAATAATGTGACGAGGGCTTTGGGTGAAACATGGCAATTAAATGATGAATGCGTCTCATCCCGATGCTTAACAGTGAACGCCACCAAAAGTCTCATCATGCACTATAAGTAAAATTACATTTTTTATGTTTTTTTTTAAGACTAATATTTCTTTTAGATGTCCTAAAATAGAATCGAATCCTGAAAACGGATGTAAAATCGTCCAAGATCTTCAACTCGCTCACCCGAAATGCTGCCCTCAAATCGTATGCTGACATAACAAAAAATTTATGATATTTTATTAAAAAGAGCATGTTAATTACTTTTATTTTGTTTTATTACAGGGT
>JACGAQ010002853.1:0-36115 GCA_014119065.1 Orius insidiosus | reverse complement strand
CTTTACCGATCTCAACTTTGTCTGTGGTGCCGGCCGGCCGTAGCATTTTTTCCGGAACACTTACGGCCACAATTTTCATCCGATTTTCACCAAATTTTCACCAAAATTTCTTTAGCCGGTGAAGAAGAATGAACGAGAGGGATTTTTGAATTTCGAAAAAATGGCGGAGATATGTCTGTTTGAAATTTTAAAAAATTCGCTGCGGCCGAACCGTTAATCCGATTTTCACCAATTTTCACCAATTACTCCTGATATTTTTTAAGAATTTTGGTGCAAAAAAATTGCCACTTTTTAATTACTACTTTTATTAGTAGGGAGAAATTTCGTACTTCTACCCTTTACGAGAGGCACATCCCTAGGCCAAAGAGCCCATATTTCTACCTCGACACTTCGAATTTTCGAAAAAAAGAACTTAAAAATTTTTCAAAAAAAATAAAAAAGAAAAAAGAAAAAGAAAAAGAAGAAAAAACCCGGAAAATTTTTCGAAAAAACTTTGAAAATTTTTGAAAAAAAAATTTTTTTTTTCGGAAAAAAAACTTGGAAAATTCTCCTTTATACTTTCCCTCCCTACTACATCCCCTTCCTTTATACTTTCGTTCCCTTATACTTCCCCCTCCATTATACTTCCCCTCTGTTATACTTTCCCCTTCCTTATACTTTCCCCTCCGTTATACTTCCCCCTCCGTTATACTTCCCCTCCCACATACTTCCCACTCCGTTATACTTCTCCTCCCATATACTTCCCCCTCCTATATAGATACTTCTCTTTAAGGAAGTTCCCGTCGGGGCCAGCTCCAGACTAGTACTTTTTGCATTATACCGAAACGCATTATGGTGACTAAAGATTTTTTATGTCGAGATGCAGAGTTTTTTATGTTCAACTGCATTAAGGTGAAATTCGTTCTTTTGAACTGAGTTCTCCAGCGTCATTTTTCATGAAGTGTAATTTAATTTTTTATGAGTTCAGACAGAGAACTATAAACTGACTATTGTTGAGTCGAAATCTTTGATCACCGACCCACGTAGGGCTTAATTAAAAATTCAGATCCAAGAAAATGAAGGTTTAGGATTCTTAGTTAGAATACGGGCCGAAAGATTTCTCAATCCCCTTTTTCCAAGTTAAGAAGAAGCAAATCCTAGAAATTTCCCGGTTAATATTAATGAAATTAAGTTTAGACAAAGACAATTAAACGGTGGAACAAGCGGAGGCCTTTACCTGTTTTGTAAGAAGATGAATATGCAGATCTGAGGACGATTTAAGTCCTAAACAAAGAACCAACTAATTGCCTTAACCTTAAAAATTTTTTTAAATAAATCGTATTTTTTTACGATATCTTGAAGAGAAATAACGAAGTGAATTCTTTATTCTTAGTATCCTGGCGTCCATGACTTGACAGGATTTAGCCAATCTTCACCACTGGTCTTTTCAATTTATCCCTACTTATCTAAGAAAAAATCCAAGAAAATACATTTTTTTAAAAAACGAATTTTTATTATCCAAGGTAAAAATCGTTTTTCAACGTCAGATAATTATAATTATGTTTAAAAATGTCTCCAGCCCCCTTTTTTTGTTCATTCTCTTTTGTCCTGAACACTTACCTTTAATATTCTCTGAATTTCCTTATTACGTTTTTTAATAATCCAAAGACTCAAGGATTCATTTTCATGATAGAATATTTTATTATAAAAATATTGTGAAGATTGTTCATTTCTTAAATTATTTTCTTCCCTGACATTCCTGGATGAAAAAAAAAAGTACTGGTTTGAAGAGCTTCCAACGAAAACTTCCTTAAAGAGAGTAACAATATAGGAGGGGGAAGTATAAGGGAACGAAAGTATAACGAAGGGGAAGTATAACGGAGACTGAACTCTTGAGAATGAACGAAAGTATGAGGGAGGGGAAGTATAACGGAGTGGGAAGTTTTTTTTTTAATTTTTTGATATTCTTTTTTCATTTTCGAAAAATTTTCCCAGTTTTGTTTTTTTTTTTCCCAAACATTTTCCGAGTTTTATTTTGTAAAAAAATTTTTTTATGTTTTTTTTTTGTTTTTTTATTGAAACTCGGAAAATTTTTTCGAAAATTTTTTTTTCGAGAAAATTTTTTTTCGAGTTTCATTTTCTTGAAAAATTTTCCGATTTTCTTTTTTTTTTTTCAAAAGGTTCTCACTTTTGGTGCAATAGCAGCGGCTTTGCATTCACTCAATGACGTCAGTAGCTGCTCCAGTTCATAGTCCAGGATCATAGAATTCTCTTCGATATATTTATAATTCGATTGCGAATATGCTGTCGAAATAAACGAAACCCTAAAAAAAACCTATTAAGTACACACACAATCAGAAAGCAAACTTTGAGTTTTTCATCCGGTATTCTGGCAGCACTGATAGATGACGTTTTTAATAATTACAGCAAGAACGTAGTCCAAAATTGGGACATAAAATGGCTCCTTCTGCAGGTTAACAGCCACATGTACTGCAGACTAGACGTTTCTTTTTTTTTTCCCCTTTGAAAAATACATCTCTAAAACATTTTGTTTCAATTATTCCAAGAAAAATGACCTTTACTTTAGAAACTCTGCAGCACATTCTTGCATCATATCTAAAAGTCGATTTTCAAGGACAATAAGCAAGTATTACAACCAGGCTGTAAAATAGGGTGATAGTGCTTGCCAAGCTGCTTCACCTGCTATTTATGTCCAAAATGCGCAGTACATTCTCGCGTTTGGCAGTACTGTTAAGATGACCTGGCCATTTCGAGTAGATCTTTTGTTGCAGGACATTCATGATGTATGCTTTTTTAATATGAGCGTCCATGTTTAAGCAAGCGGCGACGCGAAGGACGATATCGACCACGTTTTGATCATATGAACGCTTTCCTCGGACATCCCACAGTGGTAAGTTCAAAGTCACCAATCACGCAGTAAACTTTCGACATATAATCCCTTCCCTTCACTTTACAAGATGAAAGATCTAATTTTATGATTATTTAAATTAGCAATAACCATAAAAACTCATACGTTATTGTTGAGCATGCTTCCAACCTTCCTTTCGTTGTTTTTCCCCTTTTATCTCTCAACAAAATATAATCATTCCTATATCCGGGAAAGACCTGTAATAATACGTTGATTATTACTTTTCAAAGGAGTTCGTACAATCTAAATTGCGTTACCTTATAAGTTATAAGTTTTCGATGACTACTTGCTTTATACTAATAACTTCTCTAAATGTGGGAACGTGTCTCGCTAACTTCCTTAAAGAAGTTATTGTGATACCCTTCACGTCGAATTTTTGGGTAAGGGTCTTCCAGACCCCGGAGTATCAAATCGAATATTGATCTTTACCGATCACTACTTTGTCTGTGGTGCCGGCCGTCCGTAGCATTTTTCCGGAACACTTTACGGCCACAGTTTTGAACCGATTTTCACTAAATTTCACAAAATCTTCATTAGTCGGAGAACGAGAAAAATGGCGGAGATATGTCTGTTTGAAATTTTAAAAAATTCGCTGCGGCCGACCCTGTGTCCGATTTTCACCAAATTTTCACCAATGACTCCTTATATTTTTACAAATTTTTGGTGTAAAAAAATTGCCACTTTTTAATTATTAGGTATTATTATTTTTTTTTGTAGGGAGAAATTTCATACTTCTACTCATTACGAGAGGCACATCCCTAAGCCAAAGAGTCCATTATTTCTACCTTGACACTAAGAAAAATTACCGATAAAAAAGAACTCAAAAATATTTCAGAAAAAAAAGCGCAAATTTAAAAAATAGGTAGATTTTTGAAGAAAAGAAATCTACCTAAAAGAAAACCCGGAGAATTTTTCGAAAAAAAAAAAAAAAAAAAAACTTCCCCTCCTTTAAGGAAGTTTTCGTTGGATGCTCTCAAACCAGTACTTTTTCGTACCTAAGTCCATCGCGAATTCGATTGTAAAGTTTTAACCTCAGCAGTTTAACGAATTGCACAAATGAACTTTTATAAGGATGACTTCAGCAATAGGCATTTACATTTATTTCGGCTTTAGGAATTCGTAAAATGAAATAAATTAATCATTTTAATTACTTGCGTTTGTTACGTTGTTCACCGACTGAGGAATATTTCGTGAAAATCTGGTGAAAATCGGCTCAAACTGTGGCTGCAAAGTGTTCCAGAATAATGCTACGGACGGCCGTAACATCGGCCCATTGACCCTCCGGGGTCTGGAAGACCCTTCCCCAAAAACCCGACCTGGAAGGTATCACAATAACTTCTTTAAGGAAGTTAAAAACCTAAGATATAAAAGATCAAAAAGTTTATATTCTACTACTATAGTGGCAAGATAAAGGCTTAAATTGAGATGGAAATGAGTTTGAATATCCCCCACTTCCTCCGAATGTAGAAATGCTATTGTTTTTGTAATATTTCAATTTTAAATATCGAATCTCTCTAATAGTAAAGTTACGATGAGGTGTCAGCTGGAAGCAAGGAACTTCATTAACTCGCTACAACTCCGATCTTCCAAGGGAAACTTGTGAATTACGCTAATCAAAACTTGGCTCCAAATGGATAATCTGTATGTTACAATCAAACGTCTATAATACAGTAATGAAAAGTAATTTCAAGTTTAATCCTCCTTGTCTAATACAAACCTATTGTGCTCCTTCCTAATGAACGGGAAATGTTCAACAAATTTTAACTTTTTAAAAGGGAAGTCTTTCCGGTCCCGCTTTTATATTTGACCAGATCATGTGTTTTTCGTTGATTAAATTTATTTTTATGCCTATCAACTTCTATGGGGGCACACATCTCATCCGAAAGTATTCTCGTCCTAAAAATAATAGAAAAAGAAAAAAATATAAACTATTCTCATCCGAAAGTATTCTCGTCCTAAAGTATTCTCGTCCTAAAATAATAGAAAAGAAAAATATAAACTATTCTCATCCGAAAGTATTCGTCCTAAAAATAATAGAAAAAGAAAAAAATATAAACTATTCTCATCCGAAGTATTCTCGTCCTAAAAATAATAGAAAAAGTAAAAAATATAACTGTTCTCATCCGAAAGTATTCTCGTCCTAAAGTATTCTCGTCCTAAAAATATAGAAAAAGAAAATTATAAACTGTATCTCATCCGAAAGTATTCTCGTCCTAAAAATAATAGAAAAATAAAAAATATAAACTATTCTCATCCGAAAGTATTCTCGTCCTAAAGTATTCTCGTCCTAAAAATAATAGAAAAAGAAAAAATATAAGCTATTCTCATTGGAAAGTATTCTCGTCCTAAAAATAATAGAAAAAGAAAAAATATAAACTATTCTCATCCGAAAGTATTCTCGTCCTAAAGTATTCTCGTCCTAAAAATAATAGAAAAAGAAAAAATATAAACTGTATTATGTATTTTTCTCTGCCGTGAATAATATGCTCGTAGATTTTTCAGGTTTTCGGCAATCTACGAGCATAAACTGTATTCTCATCCGAAAGTATTCTCGTCCTAAAAATAATAGAAAAATAAAAAATATAAACTATTCTCATCCGAAAGTATTCTCGTCCTAAAAATAATAGAAAAAGAAAAAATATAAACTATTCTCATCCGAAAGTATTCTCGTCCTAAAAATAATAGAAAAAGAAAAAATATAAACAATTCTCATCCGAAAGTATTCTCGTCCTAAAAATAATAGAAAAAGAAAAATATAAGCTATTCTCATCGGAAGTATTCTCGTCCTAAAGTATTCTCGTCCTAAAAATAATAGAAAAAGAAAAAATATAAACTATTCTCATCCGAAAGTATTTTCGTCCTAAAGTATTCTCGTCCTAAAAATAATAGAAAAGAAAAAAATATAAACTATTCTCATCCGAAAGTATTCTCGTCCTAAAGTATTCTCGTCCTAAAAATAATAGAAAAAGAAAAAATATAAACTATTCTCATCCGAAAGTATTCTCGTCCTAAAGTATTCTCGTCCTAAAATAATAGAAAAAGAAAAAATATAAACTATCTCATCCGAAAGTATTCTCGTCCTTACGGGCTACGCCCTTTTTTAGGACGAAAAGACAGTAGGATGAGAATACTTACGGACAAGTGGATATAGACTAATTTTTTTCTATCTTGGTGTAAAAAACAATTTATCGATAATAGGGATAAAAATTATCAAATCCCCTACTTTGATAAAGTTCCTTGCTTCAGACTTACCTAAAGTAAGGATGAAAATTATTAATAAAACCCGTAGAAGCAATCTAATAATTTAAAGCAAACGCCGAAATAGAGAACGTGCATTAGCATCCAAACGGCCTGTAGACTTCCACTAGCTAAGCCGAAATCACTTTACGGTAAGTTTAATAGCGGACTTGATAAGTTACTTCAATTAAAGCGTACTTTGTAAAATTGATCTTTTAAAAAAATGATATTCATGTGTTTTATTAATTAAAAAAAAAGAAATGGAATCTCTGTAGTTTAATTAATTCCTTCTAAGCGAAGCGAGTAAATCAACCTTCGATGCCTTCTCCAAGTTTTAATGTCTTCCAATTTAATACATCTGACTCGGACTGTAATTTTGAAATTAGAATATTGAATGATTTCCTCTAAGCTTTTGACGCCTCTGTTATATCGTAATACCCCTAAAGGATGACGGGTACTAATTTAATACTGCCCTATTAACAGGTATACACTATGAAGCTGACAAAAGCAATTATCACGTCAATTCTCTTTTAGAAGGGCGGGAATTACAAAGCGCGTCTGTGGTTTACACGAATTTCATCCCTACGTTTCGATTAATTGGTCTCATCCTGTACAATAGGTGATGATTATTATTCAAACCTTTTTTTTATACGTTAACAATATGTTGTTGGTAAGCGAGAAAATCGTTGATTTTAAATGTACAAAGGCTTTAAATCATTGGTTTGAAATGGAAATCAACCTCTGAACCATTGATCAAAAACAATGCATATTAAATAAAAAGTTGTGTTTATGTAGAAAAGCACTCATAACTTCAGGGTTCTGCTTAGCTAAGGCTAAAAAAGGTAAAAATTTAACCATTTTTTGATAGCTTTTTGGCCACTTTTAAGTTTTCTGAGTTTTAGGGCAAAAAATAAATACAGCACATTAAAATTTAAGCCCTTTATCAACAAATTTTAGGACTATTCTTTGTTTTTTTGGCCCTTAAAACCATTCGATGGCGTTCCAAGCGTTTAAAAACGATTTTAAAATGTGTAAAACATGTGTTTTTATCATCACTTTTAAGGTACATGTGAGTTGACGATAGCATAACCAAGGGCAACTCGCAAGCGCGAGCTTTCAGGTAGGGTTAGTTCCCGCGTTTTTTTTTTTTTTTTTTTTTTTTTTTTTTTTTTTTTTTTTTTTTTTTTTTTGAGATTTGCCTAAATTCAAACTGGGGATAACTTTTTTCCTCTCACAAGGAGAGCCCGTTAGATAACACGAGGGGGATAATTTTTTTCCTCTCGCAAGGAGAGCTCGCTTGATAACACGAGGGGGATAATTTTTTCCTCTCGCAAGGAGAGCTCAATAGATAACACAAGGGGGTTAATTTTTTTCCTCTCACTAGGAGAGCTCAATAGATAACACGAGGGGGTTAGTTTTTTTCCTCTCGCAAGGAGAGCTCGTTTGATAACACGAGGGGATAATTTTTTTCCTCTCGCAAGGAGAGCTCAATAGATAACACCAGGGGGTTAATTTTTTCCTCTCGCTAGGAGAGTTCATAGATAACACCAGAAGGTAGTTTTTTTCCTCTCGCAAGAGAGCGCAATAGATAACACCAGGGGGTTAAATTTTTTCCTCTCGGTAGGAGAGCTCAATAGATAACACGAGGGGGTTAATTTTTTTCCTCTCGCAAGGAGAGCTCAATAGATAACACCAGGGGGTTAATTTTTTTCCTCTCGTATGAGAGCTCGTTTGATAACACGAGGGGATAATTTTTTCCTCTCGCAAGGAGAGCTCAATAGATAACACCAGGGGGTTAATTTTTTTCCTTTTACAAGGAGAGTTCAATAGATAACATTAGAAGGTTAGTTTTTTTCCTCTCGCAATGAGAGCAATAGATAACACCAGGGGGTTAAATTTTTTCCTCGGTAAGAGAGCTCAATAGATAACACGGGGGGGTTAATTTTTTTTCCTCTCGCAAGGAGAGCTCAATAGATAACACCAGGTGGTTAATTTTTTTCCTCTCGCAAGGAGAGTTCAATAGATAACACCAGGGGGTTAATTTTTTTCCTCTCGCAAGGAGAGCTCGTTTGCGATAACACGAGGGGGTTAATTTTTTCTTGCAAAGTCGTATTGTTTGTTTTTTTCCTTTCCAAACGAGCTTTTCTTGGGAGAGGAAAAAAATTAATCCACTCGTGTTTTCAAATTAGTTTGAGTATAGGCGAAAAAATCTGATGAATTTTTGAAAAAACGCGGGAACTAAAAACACATGTATGCTTGCGCATGCGCGTTTTTATGTTATCGTAAAGTCACATGTACCTTTATTAATTTAAAATTTTTAAAATTTTTAAAAATTGTGGTTTGCAGACGAGAGGACAATCGGAAGTGGTGGCAGCGCTGATCCCGTATTTGAAGACTTGGCATTAATTTCGCTCTTCCTTCTGAAAGATGTATCTAATAACGAATTCTACGAAGTATAAAATAATCCGTCTTAGACCTCGTAAAACAGGCGTTCAGACAAACACGTCACCTCCAGAAGAATCAGCATCACCAGCAATTTCATCACAAGAGAGCAGAATTGTTTCCAAGACTAAACGTATTCGGCAAACGGTCAACAAATGGATACTTCTAAAACTACTAGTTATTCTCTTAATTTCCACAGCAGCGATTACATTTGGATATCGAAGAGAATTATGGTCGATCAGGCGCTCATGTTCAAGAATCCTCCAATATTGAAAGCCGCCATAAAGTTAGACAAATTGATGGATTGGCTCGACGAAATTATTTTCCATACTGACATCTTTCAAAGCGTCGTTCGCACTATGGTCGATTGTCTTGAAAGTCTTCTCATTTAATATAAAATGGCAAAGTTTCTTTTTTCTGACTTCTATTTTGAACCTCATATTTTTATTTTTCTCCACGACCAAAAAGGTATTTTGTAAAAATCACCTGATTTTTAGTGGTCAAATCCAAATTGCTGCACCCAGCTGGTCTAAATGTACTTCCAGTTTTTCTTAGCCATGCATGGCTAAAAAAGGTTCAAGATGAGTTCAGGCCAGAGATGGGCAAAATCTTAATCATGAATATGATTAAGATTTTTAATCATAGGAATATTTTTTCTGTGATTAAGAATAAGATTAAAATCTTAATCACAGAGATGATTAAGAATAAAATCTTAATCACAGAGATGATTAAGAATAAACTCTTAATCACAGGAAATCTGTGATTAAACTCTTAATCATAGGAAATCTGTGATTAATCACAGGAAGTCTGTGATTAATCATAGGAAAATAATGATTAATCATTGGAATTTGGGATTAATTAAGGAAAATAATGATTAATCATTGGGATTTGGGATTAATTAAGGAAAATAATGATTAATCATTGGAATTTGGGATTAATTAAGAAAAATAATGATTAATCATTGGAATTTGGGATTAATTAAGGAAAATAATGATTAATCATTGGAATTTGGGATTAATTAAGGAAAATAATGATTAATCATTGAAATTTGGGATTAATTAAGGAAAAAGCTTGATCAATCATCAGAAAATTGTGTAATCACAGGAAGAATGCATTTTTTAGCTTGAATATTAGCAAAAACGAAGAAAAAAAAATTTAATACAAAAATTTACAGTTTTCAAATTCGATTGAATGGCTAAGAAGATAGAGGAAGAAAAAAAACCTTCTATCAGACAAATCAGACTTCAATATTACACAGAAAATTCTAAAAATAATATGTATGTAAAAAATTTTGTTTTGCCATTCTTATAAATTTTTGGAGTTGTAAAATTATAATTTTGGAGTTTTAGAGATAGATAGATTTTGAGTTTTTAGTTATTGAGAGTAAATTGTGATGAGAGGTGACAATATTCACAGATTCCTTTGATTACACAATTTTTCTGATGATTGATCAAGCTTTTTCCTTTAATAATTCCCAAATTCCAATGATTAATCATTATTTTCTTAATTAATCCCAAATTCCAATGCTTAATCATTGTTTTCCTTAATTAATCCCAAATTCCAATGATTAATCATTATTTTCCTTAATTAATCCCAAATTCCAATGATTAATCATTATTTTCCTATGATTAATCACGGACTTCCTGTGATTAATCACAGATTTCCTGTGATTAAGAGTTTATTCACAGACTTCCTGTGATTAATCACAGATTTCTTATGATTAAGAGTTTAATCACAGATTTCCTGTGATTAAGAGTTTATTCTTAATCATCTCTGTGATTAAGATTTTAATCTTATTCTTAATCATCTCTGTGATTAAGATTTTAATCTTATTCTTAATCATCTCTGTGATTAAGATTTTAATCTTATTCTTAATCATCTCTGTGATTAAGATTTTAATCTTATTCTTATCATCTCTGTGATTAAGATTTTAATCTTATTCTTAATCACAGAAAAATATTCCTATGATCTCTGGTTCAGGCCTTAAAGTACCAGAACCACTAGTCTGATTTTAGCAAACTTTTCTGAGCTATGGAGGTGGTAGCGCTTATAAAATTTCGTGATCAAAGAAAAAAAATTACCTCAAACCACCCTTAATCCTTCACTTTTGAATCATTTGATCTCAGTTTAATATAAATTTTTATAAGGAAAAAACTTTTAGAAATGTTTTTACGAAAAAAATGTAAAAATACTCTTGAAACATTTTATTTAAAGAGGTAGGAATATTATTTAATTTAGAATCCCTTTAAAATGGAGTTTCTGAAGTTAAAAAAAAAGGCCATAATACCTATTTCCTTAACGCAACTTTTTCATACTTGCTTTTAATAACTCCAACATTGAACTTTTACTAAAAACTTTTCACAAATAAAAAGTAAGGGAGCTGGACACAATATTTCTTTAAATCCCCCCTCCCAGGCAATGAAACTTATGATTGTGTGACGTGCCTCACTTATCCCTTTATAATTAGTTGGGGCGGGTTCCGCTAGGATCTTAGACGTCTTTAGTATGATAAATCCTAGTTATCAACCTTTATCAGAGAACCATAGATTCATTTATAAACTTAAAACCCACGCGCCAGAGTTGGGCATTATTTTTATTCATAAATACGAATACGATTCTATTTTACGACTGCTATTTGCGAATACAAATACAAATTTATTTGAATTCGCACTTTTGAATAAATATACATTTGTATTTACAAAATCACAGCAGAGAAATAAGAATATTTGTATTTGTTAGTTCGAATACGTATATTTTCGTATTCGCAGGCAAAAAATATAATAAATTCGTATTCGCAGGATAAGAATACAAATAAATTCGTATTTACACGAAAAAAATACGAATATATTCGTATTTACAGACAAAAAATACGAATATATTCGTATTTACAGACAAAAAATACGAATATATTCAAATTTACACGAAAAAAATACGAAAATATTCGTATTTACACGAAAAAAAAAAAGGAATATATTCGTATTACACGAAAAAAAAAAAAAAAAACGAATATATTCGTATTAAATAAATTAGAATTTACACGAAAAATACGAATATATTCGTATTTACAGACAAAAATACGAATATATTCAAATTTACACGAAAAAAATACGAAAATATTCGTATTTACACGAAAAAAAAATAGCAATATATTCGTATTTACACGAAAAAAAAAAAAAAATACGAATATATTCGTATTAAATAAATTGTATTTACACGAAAAAATACGAATATTCGTATTTACAGACACGAATATAATACGAATATATTCGTATTTACAGACAAAAATACGAATATATTCGTATTTACAGACAAAAATACGAATATATTTAAATTTACACGAAAAAATACGAAAATATTAGTATTTACACGAAAAAAAAAATACGAATATATTCGTATTCACACGAAAAAATACAAAAATATTCGTATTTACACGAAAAAAAATACGAATATATTCGTATTCGCAGGCAAAAATATAAAAATAAATAAATAAATTCGTATTCGCAGGCAAAAAATATAAATAAATTCGTATTCGCAGGCAAAAATAAATAAATAAATTCGTATTCGCAGGAAAAGAATACAAATAAATTCGTATATACACGAAAAAAAATACGAATATATTCGTATTTACAGACAAAAAATACGAATATATTCGTATTTACAGACAAAAATACGAATATATTCAAATTTACACGAAAAAAATACGAAAATATTCGTATTTACACGAAAAAAAAAATAGGAATATATTCGTATTTACACAAAAAAAAAAAAAAAAATACGAATATATTCGTATTAAATAAATTCGTATTTACACGAAAAAAATACGAATATATTCGTATTTACAGACAAAAATACGAATATTCGTATTCACGACAAAAATACGAATATATTCAAATTTACACGAAAAAAACGAATATATTCGTATTTACAGGAAAAAAAATTGTAATCGTATTTTTTTCTCAGTACCTAAATACGGATATATTTATATTTTTTATCCTGAAAACGAATATATGCGTATTTTTTGCTGTAAATATGAATATATTCGAATTTTTTTTCCGTGTAAATACGGAGTTATTGTATTTTTTTCCTACGAATACGAATTCATTTGTATTTTTTCCTTCGAATACGAATTTATTTGTATTTTTTTCCTGCGAATACGAATTTATTTGTATTTTTTGCCTGCGATACGAAAATATACGTATTCGAACTAACAATACAAAATATATTCTTATTTCTCTGCTGTGATTTTGTAAATACAAATGTATAATTACTCAAAAGTGCGAATACAAATAAATTTGTATTTGTATTCGCAAATAGCAGTCGTAAAAATAGAATCGTATTCGTATTTACGAATAAAAATAATGCCCAACTCTGCCACGCGCTAATTAATTCGTTAGACATTTTGCCTTAAAAATGAATACATTAATACAGCTGTGGGATTGAAGGAAGAACTGAGGAATTATTTATTTCCCAAAATATTTAATTTCCTTAATATATTATCTCCGCCATTAAAAAAATAAAAAAAATGTAAAATTAATTTTGAATTTCTTAGCTCGTTTATGCATATTTATTTTAATATCGTTGAAAGGAAATAAGGAAAATCTAATTTTCTAAATGGAGATGAGAGATTCACAGTGATTAAACTAAGATTAAATCCAAATAAATATTTACTTGAGGATCTTTTTTTTTTGTCAAAAAGACTCGGAAGAAATTTTTCTAACTTCTCGTAAGTGCTCCTCTAGACTTTCACAGTTTCTTGTCAAAATTGAAAAGGAGACTAATTAAAGCGTACAATTCGAAAAGGGAGTTGAGATAACAGGCTTGGCCGACCGTGTGATCCTGTTACAAACTCTCTGGTTTATCAAATGAAACCCTACTTTAAAATTAGACCGTCGTTTTCAGGTCTAAAGAAAAATTATAATCCGACTTGATTTCGTCATATTTTATAATCGATAAGTGGAAAAATGGACGCCTGAAAGGAAGAAATTAGATCCGTGAGGTGGGAAGTGAATAACGTTATTTGGAGAACGTGGTCTGTTTTCAGGGTGGGAGGCGACTAAAGAAAAAAAAAACCTTTAGATATGAGAAGACAGGACTAAGCCTACCGGCGAAGTTAACAAGGCATTCAGCCCCAGGATATCGCACGTTCCTTTTCTCGATTCTATTTCTATACTTACATTTTCTCCTTTCACTAATTTTCTTTTATTCCAATAAAAAGTTTCAAAAATAATGTTCATGAAATCGTATTAAGAAAAATATAGTTTTGAAGCCAAAATAACTCCAAAAAGGTACCAAAAAGCAAGCAAAACGGCTAATATTTGACCTAAATATACAGGAAATTTACAAAATTCTGGTAAAAAGGGTCATTTTTTCGGGAAAAAATGAACAAAAAAAATCTAAAGGAGTCTAGGTATCAGGTGTACAAAATGAAACTCGGCTAAAATCTACAAAATTCAAATTTATAATTATAAACCCTGAGGCTGAGTTTCATTTTGTACACCTAATAAATAAAAACATAAGTTTAAACTTGCTTAAAGAAGTTATTTTTATCCTCCACGTCGGGTTTTTTGGGGAAGGGACTACCAGACCCCGAAGGGTTAAATCGAATATTGGTCTTTACCGATCACAACTTTGTCACTGGTGCCGTCCGGCCGTAGAATTTTAAATTTTTACACAATCTTCCTTAGTCGGAGAAAAAAAATGTAAAGAGGGAGATTTTCGAATTTCGAAAAATTGGCGGCGATATGTCTGTTTGAAATGTTAAAAAAATTCGCTGCGGCCGAACCATTGGTGGTCCAATTTTCACCAAATACTCCTTATATTTTTTACCTACTAATTTTTGGTGTAATAATATATAAAGTTGGGAGAAATTTGATAATTCCACCGTTTGCGAGAGAGGCATCCCTTGGGCAGAAAGCCCATGATATCTACCTTGACACGTCAAAAAATTTTCCTCCGTTATACTTCTCTCCTAAAAAGTACTAATTTGAAGAGCTTCCAACGAAAATTTCCATACATAAAAGTAAAATATAGAAGGAGGAAGTATTTAAGAGGGGAAGTATAACGGAGGGAGAAGTATAAAGGAGGGGAAAGTATAATACGTCCCCTCCGGTATACTTCCCCTCCTTTTCATACTTCCCCTTCCGTTATACTTCCCCTCATTCATACTTTCCCTTTCGTTTTACTTCCGCTCCTTTGTACCCCCCCCCCCCCCTCGTTATAATTCCCCCCCCCCCCCTCATACTTCCCCCTCCATTTTACCTCCCATCCTTTATACATTCCCCTCCTTTATACTACTTCCTCCTATACAGGTGTCCGGAAACACATGGCAAGCGTCTGGGAGAGCGTTAAAAAGTGGTTTTTACGAAAAAAAGTTAAATGTAAACCCCCCTTAATTTAAATCAAAGAATTTGATGGTGTAGTTTAAAATCCGCCTGGATATACTGGGTGTCCCAGACACAACCTAACTTCGTTATTTCAAATGAGAACCCCTATTTTTATTTCAGATTCGTAATCTACGCAAAATTTCAAGTAGATTTGAGTACTCATATGACGATTTTGGACAACTTTTAAAAAATGTCAAAATTTAGCGTTTTTTTGCGCTAAAATCCGTTAAAATTGACCTAGGAGACTCGTTTTTTTTTAATTCCACTTATTTTTTTCCCGAAGAATCCAACTGTCACAAATTTGAGCATCTTCGCATTCTGCATCACGAGATTTCGTCGCTAATGGCCTTTTTTCAAGTTAGAACCCAAATTTTTAGTTCAGAAATGAAAATTAGCACTTGTTGAAAGGAATTTTTCTTTCGGACCACAAATTTTGAAAGAGCTACAGCGTCTTTTGTGTTTATGCATCAAAAATTAAATTCCGTCAACAAATCGCTAATTTCCATTTTTGAACTATGGAATTTGGAGTTAAACTTGAAAAAAGGCCATTAGCGACGAAATCTCGTGATGCTGAATGCGAAGATGCTCAAATTTGAGACAGTTGGATTCTTCGGGAAAAAATAAGTGGAATTAAAAAAAAACGAGTCTCCTAGGTCAATTTTAACGGATTTTAGCGCAAAAAACGCTAAATTTTGACATTTTTTAAAAGTTGTCCAAAATCGTCATATGAGTACTCAAATCTACTTGAAATTTTGCGTAGATTACGAATCTGAAATAAAAAATAGGGGTTCTCATTTGAAATAACGAAGTTAGGTTGTGTCTGGGACACCCTGTATATCCAGGCGGATTTTAAACTACACCATCAAATTCTTTGATTTAAATTAAGGGGGGTTTACATTTAACTTTTTTTCGTAAAACCACTTTTTAACGCTCTCCCAGACGCTTGCCATGTGTTTCCGGACACCCTGTATACTTCTCCCTCCGTTATACTTCCCCTCGTTAAAGCTCGAAATTTTCGTTGGAAGCTCTACAAAATAGTACTTTTTATGGCCGAAAATCGAAGAAAACGGCTAAAAATCTCGCAAAAAGGCTGCTCAACGGCGGGAAAAAAAAACTGCTGGAATCCCTTTAAAATTAGGCAATAATGGCTACTTTTTGCATAAGCAAAGAAAACGGATCAAAGGCTTTAAAAAGTCCTTATAAGTGGATGTTTTTTTACTATAAATTGAGCCAAAAAATTCGGTAAATTTGGAGGGAAGGTCGTTTTATGTCATAATTGTAAAAATCCTGTAAAATGGATGTCTTCTGATCAGAAGATCTTCTGATTATTATTATTATTATTCTCAACTTACCTCCGATTCACCAAAATCCAGAATTCCGAAGCTCATGATAAATTATGAAAATGAGGATTCTTTAAAATAAATTATTCATTTAAAAAATTTTTTTTATTAAAAAAGTGTTTTCCCCCAACAAAATTAAAATCAACCCAAACCGTACGTTTGAAATTAATAAATAATCAAATTACACCCGAACATAAATAATGTTCAGAAATCATTTTCGGAACGCAAAAAATCAACAAAAGTGACAAACATGGAAAAAAAATTCTACCAACACAAATTCATAATAAACCTTTTAAATTTCAAATGTATAAAAAAATAAGAGCTTATTTACAATTTATATACAAAACTTATTTTTATAAGCGATTTTTTTTTTTTTACGTCAAAAAACATTGATTAAAAGCAGAATATAAAATACTCGATTCAGTAAAACTAGAAGGTAAAAATATCATTTTTTTTCTGATTTATTTACAATTCACACTTACGACATTTAATGGACAATCCCTGTATAAATGATATTTACATCCAAAATTGATTTTTTTTACAATAGCATTTAGAATGCGCTTTGAAAGATTTAAAATGAAAACAGTAAAGATTTTTTTTTTCAAAAATAAAAAGACAATTTTTTTACGGTTTTTTGGCTTTAAATGGCCCTTTTGGAGGCCAAATTTTGTGGTTTTTAGCCAAATAGATGAGATATGTTTGGAATATGTTAAAGGATTGTGGACTAGAGAACGACCCAATTTTGGCAGCAGTTTTTGTCCAGGCCTGAACACCCTGGCTCGAGGGTGATATGGCCAAGGACGTTGGCCGGATCTCAGGATGCCAAAACTTGAAGTTCAGGATCCTTGGTGATTTCATCGATGGTTGCGATCGAAACTTTTTTCTCTGTTTCCGTATACATTTTTTGTTCTTCCGCTTTTCTTTTTTCTTCGTTAGTATAATAGAAGGCTGTGTGGTTTCTGTTGTAGAGAAGTCCTGTGACGACGGCGGCCATCGTGATGACCAGAAGGGCGACTGCTGCTCCGGCAGCTATAAGACCAAGCTGCGTATTATGCGTCAATGCTAACCCGGCGAAACCTTCTTCCCGGTAGCCTAAACCGCTCCCGCACCAACTCAACGAGCTCAAAGAAACACTATCCAACTTTCTTCCTTTTAAATTATAAGGGAGAGAACAAACAGCATTTTTAATCCAAAGACTTTCGTTAATCCTACTCAACATCGCTGTTATATGGCACAAATCACAAGCCCACGGATTATCATCCAGATGGACTTCCACATTTTCCAATCTGGCAACCAATCTTTCATCTAACCCATGAAACTTATTTCTTGAAATATCCAAAATCGATAGTTTTCCCACAGGAGAAAAGAGTTGTACTGGCAAATGTATAAGTTCATTTCCTGACATATTTAGAAACTTTAAGTTTTCCATATGAGAGAGTAATCCTAAAGGCAAATCTTGGATCTCAAAACCTAAATCTGCTATCGAAAGTTCTTTTATTTTAGTAACAATTTGAAGAACGTATTTGAATTCTGAAATATCGATGTTATTCCCGCTGATGGTGATCATGCGTAAATTCTCCGCCAGAGGTATAAACGTTTGAGGCTCGAGTTTATCGAGTTTGTTATAACTGAGGTCGAGTTCAACAAGTGAAGTCAAATTATCGAAAGCGTGAGTTGTGACCTTTGCTATTCGGTTTCTGGCGAGATTCAAATATTTGAGCATCCCCTGGGAAGCGAAAGTCGGCTCGAGTATGACCGGGAAATGATTTCCGTCCATGCGAAGAACTTGAAGTTTCTTTAAATCGCGGAATTCGTAGGAGTCGAGATATTTAAATTCGTTGTCGCCCAAATCCAAGGTCGAAAGTGAAGACAGCAGGCTGTAGATGTGCGGGTTCATATTCCGAAGAGCGCATCCACGACAGTAAAACACCCTCAGGTCCTGAAACATTTTAATAAAAAAACTTTTATTCAATAATCTGTCTATTAAAAATTGTTCGAAACAGCAATAACAGTTAAATTGATGTTCTCTTGGGTGCAAGTGATAAAAACTTTTTCTTACTAAACACGATTCTAACTTTTTTTTTCCCTCAAGAATAAGCAAATAAGAAAAAAAAAACATTTTAAAAAGACCGCGATTATTTAACTTCGCATTCAAGCAAATTGATATTTTATACAATCTCCCCTTAAGAAAATGGTACTTTTTAAAAGTAATCAAAATTTATGCCCAACGCCTGAAGAACGTGTAAGAAAAGCTAAAGTTCTTGTACGCGAATTTTCTTCTAGTGCTGGAAAACTGAAGAAATCCAGATGAGAAAAGTTAGAGACAACAAACTGTCTCATCGTCTCAGAAAAGTTAAAAAAAAAAAACAACTACAAGAAAAGGTGGGAAAGCTCACAAAAGTAATTAAGTTTAATGAAAAAAAAAATAAATAAGGGGAAAGGTTATAGTTACTGAACTTGTAAAAATAGAGAAAAGGGTATTGAATGTATTGAAATGGGGGATTTTCGTCAATTTTTATTTTCGCATGCAAAGCTCTGACAACAAGAATGGGTTGATTTTTTTCCTTTCGCAAGCAAAGCTCTGACAGGATGAATAAGGCTTATTTTTCCTCTCACAAGCAAAGCTCTGACAGGATGAAGAAGGCTAATGTTTTCCTCACGCAAGCAAAGCTCCTACAGGAAGAAGAAGGCTTATTTTATTCCTCTTGTAAGCAAAGGTATGACAGCAAGAAAAAGGAGAATATTTTTCCTCTCGTAAGCAAAGATCTGACAGGGTGAAGAAGGCTGATTTTTTCCTCTCGCAAGCAAAGCTCTGACAGGGTGAAGAAGGCATGTTTTTTTCCTCTCGCAAGCCAAGCTCCTACAAGGTGAAGAAGGCTCATTTTTTCCTCTCGCAAGCAAAGCTCTGACAGGGTGAAGAAGAAAGCTCTGACAGGGTGAAGAAGGCATAGGTATTTTTTTCCTCTCGTAAGCAAAGCTCTGACAGGGTGAAGAAGGCTATTTTTTTCCTCTCGCAAGCAAAGCTCTCACAGGGTGAAGAAGAAAGTTCTGACATGATGAAGAAGGCATGTTTTTTTCCTCTCGTAAGCAAAGCTCTGACAGGGTGAAGGAGGCTATTTTTTTCCTCTCGCAAGCAAAGCTCTGACAGGGTGAAGAAGAAAGCTCTGACAGGGTGAAGAAGGCTATTTTTTTCCTCTCGTAAGCAAAGCTCTGACAGGGTGAAGAAGAAAGTTCTGACATGGTGAAGAAGGCATGTTTTTTTCCTCTCGCAAGCAAAGCTCTGACAGGGTGAAGAAGAAAGTTCTGACATGGCGATGAAGGCATGTTTTTTTCCTCTCGTAAGCAAAGCTCCGACAGGATGAAGAAGGCATAGGTATTTTTTTCCTCTCGTAAGCAAATCTCTGACAGAGTGAAGAAGAAAGCTCTGAAAGGGTGAGGAAGGCATATTTTTTTCCTCTCGTAAGCAAAAATCTGACAGTAAGAAGAAGGCATATTTTTTTCCTCTCGCTAGCAATGCTCTGGCAGGAAGAAGATCTTAATTTTTCCCCTCGATAGCAATGCTCTGCCTGGATGAAGATGGCTATTTTTTTTTCTCTCTTTCTCACAAGCAATGCTATGACAGAAGAAGAAAATTTTTTTCCTCAAGCAAGAAGACATCACAAGTGGGATGATTTTTTTCCTCTCGCGAAAAAAGCTCGTATGCCCCTAGTCTACCATCGTGACGTCACTATGGAAATTCGGTGTGAAAGATAAGAGTTCGCGAGATTAAACGTAAGGACTTGGTAAGTGGCAGTTGAAAGTAAGTGCTCTCATTAGATAAGCATTTCTCCTTCCATTCAGTACTCCATTGTCTGAAAGCGGAACTGTTAAGTTAGTGTTAAGCCTCCGCCCCCAACAATTCCGTCTGAACCCATCTCCAAATAAAAAGGATGAACCCTTTAGGCTAAAAAAAGGAAAACGAAATACAGCGAAGGGGCGAAAAAAAAAAAGATAGGAACGAATTTACATGAAGACGGATTTCCTAAATCTGGGTTTATTTAATTTTAGCATTATTACAGAGAAAAAAAAGTTTTTACCTGAACGTCTTTAAAAACTCCTGGATCAAGATGTACGAGGTTATTGTAGCTCAAGTCTAAAAATCGTAACTTTCCGAGCATCAAGAAAAGTCGTGGGGAAAGCTCTTTCAGAAGGTTATTTGACAACGTCAGCTTCCTCAGCTCGGGAAGATGATGAAAGGTGCCGGAGCCCATTGTTTCGATCTTATTGTAATCAAGATGCAAATCAAGCAAATTAGCGAGGCCTCGGAAATTATAGTCCAACACCTGCGAAACATAAATAATCGCCTGAGTAAATAACAAGTGCCTCCTGACCACATTTTAATTAACGATAATTATTTCAAATTGCAAATTGAACGTCATAAAAACGTCTCGGCATAATTTCGACATAAGAAGGATTTCTAGCTATTTATTTATTAGGTGTACAAAATGAAACTCGGCTAAAATCTACACAATTCAAATTTACCCTGTGGCTGAGTTTCATTTTGTACACCTAATAAACAAAAATTGTAGGAAATGTAATAATTCTCTATAAATCTGTACTTAATTATTTTTTCTAGGATGCACCATTTTCGGAAAATAATTTTTTTTAAATAAATTTATCTTGAAAACAGTGCGTCCTAGAGAAAAAATGAATAGAAAAAAATTAAAGAGAATTAAATTTCCAACAGATTTTATTTAGTGCATTTTTTCGATATCTGTAACGGTTTACGATTTACAAGCTTTAAAAATTAACCTTCTTAATGGTTATACTTCAATAACCTTCTTACACGGAGAAGGTCAACTTTTGATGGACTTTAACGCCTCAAATGTTTAAAATTTTGAAAAATGAACTACTAGGTGTACAAAATGAAACTCGGCTAAAATCTACAAAATTCAAATTTACCCTGTGGCTGAGTTTCATTTTGTACACCTAATAAACAAAAATTGTAGGAAATTTAATTCTCTATAAATTTGTACTTAATTATTTTTTCTAGGATGCACCATTTTCGGAAAATAATTTTTTTTTAAATAAATTTATCTTGAAAACAGAGCGTCCTAGAGAAAAAATAATAGAATAAAAATTAAAGAGAATTAAATTTCCAACAGATTTTATTTAGTGCATTTTTTCGATATCTGTAACGGTTTACAATTTACAAGCCTTTAAAAATTAACCTTCTTAATGGTTATACTTCAATAACCTTCTTACACGGAGAAGGTCAACTTTTGATGGACTTTAACGCCTAAAGTGTTTAAAATTTTGAAAAAATGAACTACTAGGTGTACAAAATGAAACTCGGCTAAAGTCTACAAAATTCAAATTTACCCTATGGCTGAGTTTCATTTTGTACACCTAATAAATAAAAATTGTAGGAAATTTAATTCTCTATAAATTTGTACTTAATTATTTTTTTCGTGATGCACCATTTTCGGAAAATAATTTTTTTTTAAATAAATTTATCTTGAAAACAGTGCGTCCTAGGGAAAAAATGAATAGAATACAAATTAAAGAGAATTAAATTTCCAACAGATTTTATTAGTGCATTTTTTCGATATCTGTACGGTTTACGATTTACAAGCCTTTAAAAATTAACCTTCTTAATGGTTATACTTCAATAACCTTCTTACACGGAGAAGGTCAACTTTTGATGGACATTAACGCCTAAAGTGTTCAAAATTTGAAAAAATGAACTACTAGGTGTACAAAATGAAACTCGGCTAAAATCTACAAAATTCAAATTTTCCCTGTGGCTGAGTTTCATTTTGAACACCTAATAAACAAAAATTGTAGGAAATTTAATTCTCTATAAATTTGTACTTAATTATTTTTTTCTAGGATGCACCATTTTCGGAAAATAATTTTTTTAAATAAATTTATCTTGAAAACAGTGGTCCTAGAGAAAAATGAATAGAATCAAAATTAAAGAGAATTAAATTCCAACAGATTTTATTTAGTGCATTTTTTCGATATCTGTAACGGTTTACAATTTACAAGCCTTTAAAAATTAACCTTCTTAATGGTTATACTTCAATAACCTTCTTACACGGAGAAGGTCAACTTTTGATGGACTTTAACGCCTAAAGTGTTTAACATTTTGAAAAAATGAACTACTAGGTGTACAAAATGAAACTCGGCTAAAATCCACAAAATTCAAATTACCCTGCGGCTTTTGTACACCTAATAATTACCTGAGAAATGTTGTTGTGAGTTAGGTTGAGATGTTTGAGGGTGGGTACTCCCCAAAAAGTATGTTTTCCGATGGCTGGGAGGTTCGAGTAGGTCATATGAAGTGATTCGAGACGTAAGAAGTCATGAAAAAACGGTCCGATCGTCAGACTGTTTTCGTTCTCTTCTGGAGCTGTTATTGTGATAACCTAAAAGGAAAATGACAAAAATGATATAAAAGGGATAGAGAAAAGTCAAAACATCGACGATTGGTAAACTTACTTCTGTCTGTGTGTCTATTTCTTTGATAGGAATCGGCCCAGTCATCCCTCCTTTGGCGCAAACAGCCTGCCTCCTCCCGTGGGAGTCCAAACCGCATTTACAATCTTTCGGACAGAGGGACAACGAGTCCCCAAGCATCAAACATAACATCATCAGTTTTATCCCCATTCTGAAAAAAGAAAAGGTTAAAAAGATCGTTAAATAGGATAAAACAGATGAGACAGAGAATGCAGATGAATCTCACAAAAGCCTATTTGAATCGGCCGCTATGGGGGTAATCCAATAAGACGGGAGAGTGTGATCAATGGTACGGTATTAACTCAGTTACTGAGTCAGTGGAATGCTAACAATTTATGCAAATGTCGGTAACAAGATTGTCGAAGCTATCCCCTTGATCCTCGGATTGGAGGGACGCGCCTGGGCGCGTGATTGGAGGAGTTGGAAGACTAATTGAGTCAGGCATTAGCTCATGACATCCGCCGAAGGGTCACTCAATCCAGGCGAATAAAAAAAAATCGATAATTTTTTTGGAGGACAATATTTTACTGATGATAACCAATATTTTAATATTTTATTTTAGCTTACCGAGGAAAATTCCTGAAATTATTGTAACAATGTCCCCATTTTTGAAAAATTGAAAATAATTTAAAAAAAAACTACCTTAAGTCCTGTTAATTATGGGGTTACTTTGCCAAAAAGCCAAGGGATTCTACCAAAACTTTTGTAAACATGAGGTTTCTCCGTCAAAAAAATTGAAAAAAAAAACTACCGTAAATTCTGTAAAATTAGGGTTCTTTAAGTAAAACCGAAGGAAAACTAACGAAAATGCTCTAAAAATGGGGTTTTTTGTTCTAAAAACCGAGGCGATTTCCTAAAATCCCATACAAAAATGAGATTTCCAGGGCTAAAAAGCCAGGAAAACACCCTTAATCACATTTAAATATGGGATTTCCAGGGCTAAAAACCGAGAAAATACCCTTAAAGCTTGTAAAAATGGGGTTACTTTGCCAAAAAGGCAAGGGATCCTACCAAAACTTATGTAAACATGAGGTTTCTCAGTAAAAAAAAAAAAAAAAAAAATCCCTTAAATCCTGAAAAACAGGGTAAGGTACTTAGTCAAAAAACCATGAGATTATACCAAAACTTTAGTAAACACAACGTTTTCTCCGAAAAAAAAAAAAAAAAAAAAAAAAAAAAAAAAAAAAAAAAAAAAAAAAAACTTCCTTAAAAATATAAGCTTACTTTGTCAAAAAGCCAAGGGATTCAACCAAAACTATTGTAAACATGAGATTTCCCCGTCAAAAAAAGAAGAAAGAAAATAGAAAAAACTACCGTAAATCCTGTAAAATTAGGGTTTCTTAAAGTATAACCCAAGGTAATCTAACAAAAATGCTCTAAAAATGGGGTTTCTTAGTCAAAGTACCAAAGAAAACTAACGTAAATCCCGTAAAAATGTGGTTTCTCAGTTTAAATGCAAGTTAAACTACCTAAAAATCCTGTAAAATTAGGGTCAAAAATGAGATTTCATGGTCAAAAACCGAATAAACTAACGAGAATCCTATAAATTTGGTGCTTATAGGTTTAAAAACCTTGGCAAACTAGCAAAAATCCAGTAAAAATGGGGTTTCTTGAACTAAAAAACGAGGAAAACTCCCTAAAATTCTGTACAAAAGGGTTAATTTGTCAAAAAGCAAAGTGATCCTACAGAAACTTTTGTAAACATGAGGATTCTCCGTTAAAAAACTGAAAAAAAAAATACTACCGTAAATCCTGTATTTGGATTTCTTAAACTAAAACTAACGAAAATGCTCAAAAAACCGAAGAAAACCACCAAAACTCCTGTTAAAATGGGATTTCTCGGTTCAAAAACCAAGACAAACTACCTACAATCCGGTAAAAAAAAGGTCGTTACGGGTGGAAGTTAGAAATTTCTCCCTACTAAAATGATAAAATTAATCTTTTAAAAAAATGATGATTTTTTTTACACCAAAAATTCGTAAAAAACATAAGGAGTAATTGATGATAATTTGGTTAAAATAGGACCAACGGTTCGGCCGCAGCGAATTTTTTTAAATATCAAACAGACATATCTCCTCCATTTTTTTCGAAATTCAAAAATCTCCCTCGTTTCATTCATTTTTACCGGTTAAAGAAATCTTTTTGAAAATTGGGTGAAAATCGGTAGTCAACTGTGGCCGTAAAGTGTTCCGGAAAAAATGCTACGGCCGGCCGGCATTACACACAAAGTTGAGATTGGTAAAGATTACCCCTCCGGGGTCTGAAAACCCGACGTGGAGGTAAAACAATAACTTATTTAAGGAAAAAACAATCTTCCTTGAAATTTGATGAATTTTTCTTACACAGCCACCTTATAGAGATAAAATAATTCCGTTTACAATCCCAAAAGCGAAAAAAAAATTTCCTAGAACCCTTTAGTCATCATGGCCTCCATGACCAAAAAAAAAAAAAAATGTTTAAAGGGATTTTAGGCCTTTTTCCATCCACCTACAAATATAACCTTTTTTTAAATATCAAACAGACATATCTCCTGCATTTTTTTCGAAATTCAAAAATCCCCCTCGTTTCATTCATTTTTACCGGTTTAAAGAAATCTTTTTGAAAATTGGGTGAAAATCGGTAGTCAACTGTGGCCGTAAAGTGTTCCGGAAAAAATGCTACGGCCGGCCGGCATTACACACAAAGTTGAGATTGGTAAAGATACCCCTCCGGGGTCTAGAAAACCCGACGTGGAGGGTAAAACAATAACTTATTTAAGGAAAAAACAATCTTCCTTGAAATTTGATGAATTTTTCTTACACAGCCACCATTATAGAGATAAAATAATTCCGTTTAAAATCCCAAAAGCGAAAAAAAAATTTCCTAGAACCCTTTAGTCATCATGGCCCCCATGACCAAAAAAAAAAAAAAAATGTTTGAAGGGATTTTAGGCCTTTTTCCATCCACCTACAAAATATAACCTTTTTCAGTCCTCTGACCAACAAACGCTCATTTTTAGAGTGACCAAATTTAGGCTTTTCTAAGAAAAATAATAATCCCTACCTTTCATCATCAATAAAATTGAATTATGAATTCTTTTTGTTTTAATTTGGAAAAGTAGAGGGTTAAGAGTGTAAAAAATAATTCAGGTTTTAAGGCTTTGTCAGAAAGTTGTTGGTAAAAGAACAAAAGGAATTTACAGCGGTTGAAATTAACCGCTTCCGATCGGATAACACAAGGGGAAAAGGGTAGTAAAGTGTGGAGAAAAAGAAAACCACTCAAACATTTTCGTTTATAAAAAAAATAAAACTTCAAAAAACCCCTAAATTATCTTTTTAATGTATTACACAAAGAAGTTAATGAAAATGTAGAAAACAAGTCGAGAAACAAGAATATAAGGGAGAGGATAAAAAAATCTTTTGAATCGCTTTTCTATGCTAATGTCGCGTCGTTAACGCAGATGGGCCGGAGTTGAGCCCCGGGCAAGGGGAACATTACCATCACAACACTTAGAGACAGATATATCACCTAGCGATACATATTTTCGATCAGTTAAAACACGTTTGGGTTTTAAAAAAAATCTTTTTTTCACCCTCGAACTCCATAAAAAAACATTATGTATGCTCGTTTCGGTAAAAGGTGTCACCGAATCTACTTAAGTTCGTATTATCGCCCGTAAAACCGTTAACGGCCGCAAGTATAACGCGTTAAATCCACTAAACGATGTCTTTTAGGTATTTTAATAATGATCATATTCTGAAGGGTTCATTAAGTTTTGGTTTTAATGAGTTAGATATGGGGGTCCCCGTTTTTTGTCTTATAAAAACCGAAATGTTTTCCAGATTTTAGTATTGACTAGAAAATCCAATTTTAAAGGATTTCATGGAGTTTCTTGGCTTTTAGACAATGTAACCCAATTTTCACACGATTTTACTCCTTGGTTGTTAGTTCAAGAAACCCCATTTTTACAGGATCTTTGGTAGGTAGTTTTTCTTTTTCATTTTTTTTGATAGAGATAGCTCATGTTTACAAAAGTTTTGGTAGAATCCCTTGGCTCTTTGACAAATTAACCTATTTTATAGGATTTTAGGGAATTTTTCTCGGTTTTTAGTTCAAGAATTATTTCAGTTTTTATATTTTATTATTTATTTAGTCAGGAATTTTATATTCCTTCTCTGTCATTCACCTGCCCTCTCTTGATTAAATTCGGAACCATAATTTTATACTTTTTTTTTTCCTTTTAACGTAATATGTCCTAGACTGGAAGCAAATATTATGTAGGTCGATTTCTCATTTTATTGAAATACGTCTCTTATTTGAATAATAAAATCTTATACCATTTTATTATTTGCAATATTCTTAAGTCGCCCCTTATATTTTGTCTGAAAATATAAAGAAACGTAGTTCCAAAGGCAATGTTTGACTTTTTTTTATCTTATCCCATCATAAGTCACCTAACCGGAAATACAGTTAACATTCTTCGGAGGAAAAATCGCAGTCAGAAATCCGAAGGTATTTTCTGCCAGGAAAAAAAAAAAGTTGTTTTGCCTTATTCGGGAGAAAAACAAAAAAAAACATCATCTTGTCATAGATACCGGAATACATTATTCAAATACACAATACGTATGGTATTTTCGGATAAAAATTCACAGCGGAAAAAGCATATTCAGGTTAAAAAAACTGAATCCCCACAAAAACACCCGTGTAAAAAACACCCCGCCTCGCAAAAATCCTTTTACATCAGCCGGAAAAAGTTGCGATATCAACTTCCCCGCCCTCAAATGAGCGAGAAGAGTCGATACGCCCGAGTGGTAGGTACGATGATGTGAGAAGCATGATGCCCGTGCTCCCGTTTCAATGCTCCCTTGGCGGCATCGCGAAATGTTTGTTTACAGGGACGTAGTTAAGACGTGCTGTGCGTTCTTCGGGAAAAATCGTTATGATTCAAACACTCAGACATACGTAGATGAAGGCGTAGTGTCATGTGTGAGTACGGGGGGGGGGGGTATGTGTATGTATGTGTATGGGGTGTATACTAGTGATTAGTTAGGAACTCAGTGATAACACAGTAATTCTTAAGCGTTCCAGGACGTTCCAGGGCTTGATAAATAACGGCAATCACTGATACAAAGCATTTCGCGATGCCGCCAAGGGGAGCATTGAAAACGGGAGCACGGGCATCATGCTTCTCACATCATGTACCTACCACTCGGGCGTATCGACTCTTCTCGCTCATTTGAGGGCGGGGAAGTTGATATCGCAACTTTTTCCGGCTGATGTAAAAGGATTTTGCGAGGCGGGGTGTTTTTTACACGGGGTGTTTTTTGTGGGGATATCATATCTTTTTGTAGTTGTTTCGTTCTTTTTCGTCAGTTCTTTCGTTCTTTTTAGGGTCGAATTTACCTTAAGGGGTCAGGAAGACCCATTTCCGAAATCCGACCTCTGGTGTAAATCGGATGTACAGAAGGCGCCTCAGACTAACTGACGATCGAAAAATGATCACTGGTCAAATTGACCCCAAGGGGTCTGGAAGACCCATTTCCGAAATTCGACCTTATGGTGTAAATCGGGTGTACAGCCGGCGCCACAGACAATGATCACTGATCAAATTGACCCTGAGGGGTCTGGATGACCCATTTCCGAAATCCGTCCTCATTACTATACTCGTCCTCATTGCTAAACTCAGAAGGAAGCTCTGTGCACAATTTCAAGTCGATTGGTCTTGTCTCCAGGCTGTGTACCCGTTAAAGTGGCTAAAATTTCAGTTTTTGTTCCTAACTTTTTTTAAGTTAAGATTTCGGGGTAAATCTTTCAAAAGGCACTGGCTCAAGTTGAAAGGAAGCTCTGTGCAAAATTTCAAGTCAATCGGTGCGCTAGGAGAGGCTGTAGCCTTGTCTAGCTGAATAAGAAGAAGAAGAAGAAGAAGAAGAAGAAGAAGAAGAAGAACACGGTAAAGGCGAAAAACCGGGTTTCAGACTTTTATATCTCGGCTCCCTGTGGACCGATCGACTTGAAATTTTCAGCGTTTACTCATATCATATCAAAGTAAATCTGTAGCAAATTTCAAGTCGATCGGTCCACAGGGAGCCGAGATCCAGATACCTGAAAAACGCAAATCGTGACGTCCAGTAAACATACACTTGGTAGGTACCGTTTTCTGACGTCTTCGGACTGGGTGTTGCTTGGCGGGGCGGAACGCTACCGCGTTCCTAGATTTGCATTTTTATTGTTTCATCTTTAATTTTCAGTTTTAATTATTTTTTTAATAGTTTAAAAAGAATTTATAGCTTCTTTATCTTTCAATATGCAAAATAGTAAAAATATTGTTATAAAGTTTTTTTTTAAAGTAATTGAAACTCTTAGAAATAAAATTTTATAATCTAAAATTAGGATGGGAATTCATTATAATTTGATTAGTTTTCCAAGTGATGCGGGCGTTGTAACCTGCCAGTCTCAGCGGCAAAGCGGGTCTGTGATTTACGCCGTTTTAAAAGATGTGAAACGTGTGGAAGATTTATTGTTTTAGGGCATGTTTATTATTTTAATGGAATAGTGTTCTTGAGTTTTCTCTAATTTTTAATTGACAAGTGAGAAATCGGAGATACGTAGGGACTTTTTGAAAGTATTAGTGATGAAAATAATAGATCCTTAAGGGAAATCTTCGCTTTTTTCTTCATTATTTTGAAGTTTCTTTTGTATACTTTATATTCTCAAAGTGATTTGCAAGAAAAAGAAATAAATAAAAGGCCATTAGAGAAAAGGAAAAGGAGTAAAGAAGGAATCAGGAGGAGGGTCGAAGGGATTTCGCCCCGAACTAATATTTCACCGTGCGAGTTAAGCCCCCGTGGAATGTGCGAAAGGGTTTGTTAGAAATCGAGGATTAAACTCCGAGTCCTAAACCTGGGAAGGAAATGTATTACGAGCGTAAATCTCGGAGGCACGAGGACAAATTAACTGTTTTGTAAGAAAAGGAATTAAGAGGGTGGAAAGTGTGGGGGAGGCGATGGAGATTACGCCCTAGGGTTGAAAACTTACCCCCGCGTGCTTCGAAACAAGTTTACTCGCGGGTTTGTTTATCCTCCGCTTGTTTTGTCCACGCTTTCTCGAGACACTACTCGACCCAATTCCAAACTCATGCACTAAAAACATCCAAAATCCCTCCCCAAAATTATTTTTTAATCGCGAAGCGAGTACAAAAATTAAATTTAAAAATACGTACGGAAGAAGATGAAGAAAAAGGAAGCCTTTAAACTTGAGAGCTTCCAACGAAAACTTCCTCTAAGAGACGTAACAATATAGAAGGGGCAAGTGTTGAGGGGGAAGTATAAAGGAGGGAGAAGTATAAAAAGGGGAAAGTATAAAGTAGGGGGAAGTATAAGTGAGGGGAAGTATAACGGAAGGGGTACAAAAGAAGTGGGAAAAGTACAAAGGAGGGGAAGTATAAAGGAGGTGAAGGATGACGGAGGGAGTATAAAGGAGGGGAACGTATACAGCTGGGTAAGTACAACGGAGGGGGAAGTATAAAGCAGGTAAGTATAACGGAGGTGGAAGTATAAAGCAGGAGGAAGTATAGAGCTGGAGGAAACATAAAGCAGGGGATGTATGGCGGAGGGAGAATTATAAGCAGGGAAAGTATGGCGGAGGGGGAAGTATAAAGGAAGGGGAAGTTCAAGGATGGGGAAATATAAAGGGGAGAAGTATAAAGGAGAGGGAAGTTAAAGGAGGGAGAAGTATTAAGGAGAGGGAAGTTCAAGGAGGGGAAGTATAGGGGAGGGGAAGTTCAAGGAGTCTTTTAAGCTTGAGGAGTCTTTTAACTCTATTAGTCAGTAAAGTTTTCAAGTATAAGGGAGGGTTTTTTTTTCTCAATTTTTTAATCATTTGCTGTTTTATTTATTTTTTTCAAAATTTTTTTCTAGTATTATGGTAGAAATATTGGGATTTTTGCCCAAAGAAGGTCCCAACAAACGAGGTAAACACCCTAAAATCCCGAAAAAATGAAGTTTGAGTATTAAAAGTGGAAAGAAAAAAGATAGAAAAATGGCGATAAAGAAGGGAGTCGAAAAATAATCCGGAAAAGAGAATGTGGGACTTTTTAAATTTATCCTGGCTCAAAAAAAAATTTGAATTTTTAGGCCTGGAGTTTTGTAATTTCTCTTTTTTTGTCAATTTATTTATTTTTTATGTCCCATTATTTCTACTTCGATACAAAATTCCCCACCTCTTTTATACTTCCCCCTCCGTTATACTTCCCCTCCTTTGTACTTCCCCTCCGTTATACTTCCCCTCCCTTATTATTCCCCCTCCTTTATACGTCCCCCTCCTATACTAGGTTGTTACAAAAGTCCTTGTGCATATCAAGTTGTTTACATTGAGGTCTCTAATTTAAAAAATTAATTTTGTGAACAAGGAATTCTGTAACATCCTATTATACTTCCCCTCCCTACTACTTCCTCCTCCGTTACACGTCCCCCGTTATACCTACCCTCCATTATACTACCTCTTCCGTCATACTTCCCCTCCTTTTTACTTCCCCTTTTATTTTTTTACTTTACTTTAATTAAGTTTTCGTTGGAAGCTCTTTAAACAGGTACCCTTTTATTTCTTTATCAAAATCAGAAATAAGCAATAATTTCAAACTTTCACATCGTTCCTTCGTCCCCACTGAGTATATGAGGCAAAGGTGACATTTTAGGGGAAAAAAAACGAACTTTTTATAACCCCATTTCTAAAAAACCCTAATTTTACCTTCAATAATTTGATTTTCGGGGTTTCCCAGCGAAAAATCACCCTTTAACGCCATTTAGGGTATTTTTGGACGTTTTACTCGATTTATTAACAAAAAAAAAAACCTTCGTTTTAAGGAATTTTTGAGTATTTTTTCTTGTTTTTGAAATATTTTGGAGAAGTACGAAATAGGCTGATTTAACGTATCGGAATTTGAACAAAAGATTTTTTTTTAAGTTGCCTTTTCTCTGAGAAAGTGCACTCAAGTCCCACCCTCTCTCTGATTGGTAAAGAAAGAAACTTTTCATCCTTTTGACAATTTCCACCTTGATCTTACGGACGACTTGTCTTCTATTATCATATTTTGAGTCCATGGCAATCCACGAAGATTTTCAAAAAGAAAGTGGGAAAAAAATGTTTCTTTTGAGACCAAAATTACATAAGAGTTTTGCGGGTTTGCAATTTTAAAGATTAGGAATTGAAATAGCCGAACTTCTTAATGTTTACTTATAAGATCATTAACAAGGAATCTATTTAAGTTTGTGTCTTACTAACTTTGATAACTAATTAAAAGTCTGTTAACGATTAGGGAGTTCAATGACGTTTTGAAGTTTGTTAAAATCTGAGGGGGTCGTTGAGGTGCGAATATGCAGATTAGCCTCTTTCACGAGCGGCTAAATAAATATTTACCCTCGAAAATAAATAACGAGGAGGGAACTTCCCGCGACGCATTGTACTAAATTATATTACGAGACCCGGGACAATTTGCGAAACAATGCAGGCCTGCTAATTGCCGTCGAAATTCTAAGTTGAGCGCTTTTCAACAAGTCGACCGCAGGGCGTATGCGGTCATTTAGGTCCCCCGCCGACTCCTCCCAAATAAACCGCTAACATTAATAATTTCAATCGTTTAAAAAAACTGTTTTTTATTTAAAATGTCGGAGGAAATAGGGAAGCCATCAAAACGTATTAATGTCAGAAACACCTTATTACGAATACGTACCTACTATAAAAAAAGTGAACGATAAAAAGTTTAATTTCCTCCTAAAATCAAGGCCCAATATGATTTATCGCATTACTTTCTACGTACTAAAAAGATCTTTCACATTCAAACATATTTATGATCCTCAGGAGAACATTAGCATTTTAATTTCCTTGTAAACGTACGTGCATTATCAGGGGCCTATAAAATACCCTAAGGGTGCAAAAAAGATAACCTGAGAATCCCTGGAGGAAACCTTTGCTTCTTATCATGACTTTTCAACTTTCATGTCATAATTTCATTAAGAACACTCTCAGTTTTAATACTTCTATCAGTTTTTCACCATTTTCTAACCAAAAAACGCCATTTTCCCCAACTTTTGGTCATTTCCTTCAGTTTTTAAACAGAATGATGCAACTAAGTCGGAAAAAGTAGGCCTAATTTAATTTATAATAAACTTAAGAATATTTGATCCGTTGATTTGGGCGATTTTTACACTTGTTTGCTAATATTTTCGAAAACTATGAAGTTTAGCGCAAAAAGTAATAACTGTAAAAATTTTAAAATTTAAAATCAAATAAAAAGTGCTTAGTATAATCTTGTTCAAAAAATCGGTTTCGGAGTTACGAGCCATCAAAAAAATTCCTTTCCTTCATTTTTGACAAATCACTAAATAACTCAAAAAACACTCGCCCTAGCGAGATAAAGACTAAGTACAAAATGATTAAAATAAAATTTTCTATAGAAAGCTATACCTATACATTTTTTATAGAACGGGCGGTTTAGGAGATATGCCTAAAATCATGCGTAATTTTTAGATTTTTAAGAAATTATCTTCTTTTTGCTGAAGCTGTTAATTGCAATTACGATTTTACGATTTTTTATTATTTGATTAATTGCATTGTGGGAAATTTTACTGGTATTAAGATCTCCCCAAACAAAAAAAAAAGGCTAATGAAGTTGAGTAAAATATACATTTTTTCCCTAAGATAAAATGCTTAATATGAAATTGAGTATGAAATTTTATTTTCCGCTTTTTATTGCTGCTTTTATGTTTTATATCCGGTGTCCCGAGGTCGAAAAATTTAGGAGGGAGTCTAAAAAACGGTGTTGAGTGCTCCTCGCGAGGCAGTAGCTCAAAAACTCCCCACAAACAACCCAGTACCACTTAAAGCATTTTATATCTTCTTTTTTTACCCTTTTCTTTTGGGGTTTCTTTGATGTATTTTTCATGGGAAAAGTTCCTGCATAGTATAAAGAATGAAGGAGACTTGGTTTATATTTTGTGTAAGCTTTTAACGCGAACTATTCGAACGTCTCGGGGAAAAAAAAAAAGTGTTGAGAAAGTACTTTTTTTACTTCAGGATCCTAACTTCCTAATCGTTCTGTCATTTAATTTTCATGATGGATCAACAAATTTTACACAGAAAAAAATTACTTTTATTTTTAACTTCCTTAAAGAAGTTATTGTGATACCCTCCACGTTTAGGAGAAGGGTCTTCCAGACCGGAGGGTCAAATAAAAATCTTGAGCTTTACCGATCTCAACTTTGTCTGTGGTACCGGCCGGCAGTCCGAACCATTTTTTTCCGGAACACTTTACGGCCACAGTTTGCAACCGATTTTCATCAAATTTCACCAATTTCTCCTTATATTTTTAAGAATTTTCGGTGTAAAAAAATTGATCATTTTTTTGTGAACAGGGATTTTTTTGTAAAACAAGAATTTGTAATTTGTAATTTATTTTTGTAAATATAAGAACTTTTTCATTCATTCATTCATTCATTCCAAATTGATCATTTACATTAATTATCATTTTAGTAGGGATAAATTTCATACTTCCACCCTTTACGAGAGAGACCTCCCTTTGGCAAAAATCCCATTATTTACCTTAATACTAAAAAAATTTTTCGAAACAAAAAAACTTAGAAAATTTTTCGGAAAAAAAACTTACCCCTCCGTTGTACTTCCCCTCCCATATACACCCTCCCTTATACTTCCCCTCCTATAGTGTTACTTCTCTTTAAGGAAGTTCCGTTGGGGCCTGCAGACTAGTACTTTTTTTTTTAATTTTAAGCCAAAAGAAGTTTTTTAGGAAACTAGAAGAAACTAATCAAATTAAGAAAGTGCTAGCTCTTAAAACGTTTTGATTGTTGCATTTAATTTTGATGAGTCTTCAGTATTTAATTAACCCTTCTCGACGTCTTAAATTGTTGAAATTCAGTATACTTTTACGATAGGGGTTTATTTCGGTTCAAATATCGTAGCTTTATTAAACCAATATCGGTTTACATGGCTCTCGGCTATTGTGGCCTCACGCTGAATTATGTCCGGGGGCCTACAATGGCTGAAAGAGGGATTCAATAACCCCCTCTTATAAAATAGAAAAGGAAATTTCCCTCAAAACGATTTCAATCGATAATTTTAATCGGTGCGGTCTTGCCCATTTTAAAATATGTCGGAGGATTTATGAAACCCCCTTTACGCCCCTACATGAGCTTTTACGGTTTCATTACTGGGCCAGATAAATCTCAAACTTTATTAGAGTTGGATAATAAATTCCTTTGCGAAAGGTGAGTTCCTGATGATTTATAAGTTTGCTCATAATATGAGGATTAAAAAAACAAGGATTGAGAAGGGATTTTTAAGCTTGCTGGAGATTAATGGCCAAAAATCACGCTATAAAAGGTATTTTTTAGGGGAGAAAAACTGAGAACATACGAAAATTTGTAATGTCTTTTTAACTTCCTTAAAGACGTTATTGTTTTACCCTCCGTGTCGGGTTTTGGGAAGGGGCACATCGATTATAGAGATCTCTTGGAAATAATCCTTTATGGTCGAGTAGCTAAAGCCGATGGATTTTGTGACATTCACTATGTTGGATGATATCATGGTTTTTGCATATATCTGAAGATATCTCGAGAACGGATCGTCCGATTTCCATTTTACTAGTTTTTTGGAAAGCTTATTGAGTGACCACAATTCGGACTTAACAACATCAGAAGATCTTCAACGGTAATCCTGAGTCTCAGAATGCAAGAGTTCGCCCTAGGATGGCACCGGAAGGTACCAAAAGGACTTGGTGGGGATGAGAGAACCCCTATTACAGACCGAAGGCTGGGGAGGACGGGAGTTAGAGAAAGACCCGGAGAATTCTGTGCGGCTGATATAGGTTTTCTTTCGATCCTTTAATAAACGGTCTTGACGTTGCCATCAATACCGATCTCAACAATGTCTGTGGTTCCGGCCGGCCGTAGCATTTTTTCCGGAAACATTTTATGACCACAGTTTTCAACCGATTTTCACACAATTTTCGTTGGTGTTTTGTTTACAAATATTAAAATGCTAGAAATTATACTTCTCCTCCTTTATATTTCCTCCTTTATACTTTCCTCCGTTTACTTCCACCTCCCTAATACTTCCCTCCGTCTACTTCCCCCATAATACTCCCCTCCGTATATTCCCCATCCTTAATACTTCCCATACCTAATACTTCCCCTCCGTTATACCCCTCCCAAATACTCCCCATCCCTAATACTTCCCTTCCGTTATACACCCCATCCCTATACTTCCCTTCCGTTACTCCCCATCCCTAATACTTCCCTTCCGTTATACTCCCC
>JACGAQ010002852.1:0-36118 GCA_014119065.1 Orius insidiosus | reverse complement strand
AAAAATCTAATGGCAATTTGTCATTTTATGTCCTTTTTTTTTTACAAAGCATTGGCAGTTTTCTATCTTGCAAGATGGCGGCATGCTTAAGGATGAAGTGGATGACTTATGAAATAAGCTCATAATTAATTATCTTAACAAAGGAGATATTATATTTGATTCTATTGAAGTAGGGCAAATTTGACGGGTGAAAGGCGGCGTTGAAGGTCGCGGGATTCCCGCACTGCTAGTTTTTAAAGCATCCGCGTTTTTAGGTAGATATTTTTATTTTTTATCTTTTAGAAAAAAATTTCAAAATAACAATTCGTTTTTATCGCCGCTCTGACTCCTTTCTTATTCATCGAAGGATAACAAAAATCTTAACTTATTTCGCCATTAAGACATAATTTGCAACTTCCTAAGTCTTCTTTTTATACTTTTTGTTTTAAAAGTTACATAACAGGTTCTATCTTTTTTAATCATTACCGGTCCCGTAGTAAGTGGATTTTGATTTTCAAACTGGTTTGGGTAAAAACTGCACACGGAAAACTCGATGAACAGCAAAATAGTTCCATTTTAAACGTTGGTGCGAATGTTTAGTGACGTCTTAAATCAGTCTTACCAATGTATGTCACGTTTTGTATAATTGAAAATACAAAAGCGCCGTTAATTGAAAAATTGCCTTTGAATACGAATATTCACAGCCAAAAAAAAAAAAAAATCTGCTTTCCGGATGTCTGTAATTTTTTAAACAAAATTCCCATGAAGGAAAAATGACCATAAAAGATTAAACACTGCTATAATTATTTAATAACACAGGACACCGTTGAAATATAATTTAAAAATTTATGAAGGAGGAAAATTTCAGAAGTCACCTTCATAATCGATATAAACGTTCTGAATACAGTCAGGTGGTGAGAACCAGATGGGGGCTCTCGCCGTATTGCCTAAGCGCGAGAAGTTAGAGCCAATTCTAATACGATAGCCGATAACAAACTAGATAAATTCCTAGATAACTTTGCATTCCAGATAAAACTTTAGCTACTCGGTCCGGGATTTGAAGCCACGACCTCCGGTCTAAGAAAATATGAGGATCTAGTTACATAAAAAAAAATCCACTGTAACTTTTAAATCTTTGAGAAAAACGCGAAAGGGAGCCAAAAATTTATTGTGAAATGCTCAGCCTCCCAGGAATTTCACGCTTCAGAATCGCAAAACTGAATTATTAGTGCTCTTCAAATGAGCTTTAAAAGAAAAGAAAAAAAAAAAAGTTTTAACTCGAACAACGTTAAGGCGGCTTCTTGAGTGTGAAAAAAAAAAATTAAAAGGTACTTACTCGACCATTTATAACGTAAGTCTCATAAAAGTGGGAAGAAAATTTTTTACGAATCACCCTGTATATTGTTGTCACATTTACGTGATGGATTAACGGTTAAACGACCCGAGTGGCCCGGAGGCTTTTGCAATTCTCCCGTCGACTCTTAGCAATTTGAATCCTTGGAACGACATGAAACGCGTATATACTCGGTTAACCGATTGTCGGTTATTATAACATTCATCAACCTTTGAAAACCGAGTTAGTTCATCAAACTCTTAAAAATGGCAGGAAATAAAGCAATATAATGGCTTTCATTTAATGTTTAAACCAATTTTAAACATGATTTGTAAAAATTTTAGAAAAAAAACGTAATTGAGAGAAACGAAGGTAAACGGTTACAGTTACAAAAACTTCGGTTATTCAAACGTTGGTGGGGAGGATTCTGACGAGGATTGCAGAAGAACGAAGTGAAAGTCCGTAGGTGTCCTGGAAAGAAAATTTTTGTAAATTAAGAAGTTCGATGGCCTTGTAACTCCTTTTTTGCTACTCGGAAATAAGTTTAAAGTATTTTTTTCTTAGCAGCATGATCCTCCTGAGTTGCCTTCCTGGAGAAAGATTCAAATCAGATAAAGAGACGGTAGGCCCACATCGATTTCCAGTAGTCAAATGGGTGAAGTTCTTAGGCCTTAAAATTACAAGTACCCTTAACTGGAATAAGCATATTGAAGATATAGTCTCTAAAACAGAAAGAGTTGTAAATGCGTTAAGGTCGTTCTGTGCGAATAAGTGGGGATGCGACCCAAGTGTAGGGATGCTCTTCTATAAAAGTTCAATCCGGTCAATAATTGACTTTGGTAGCATATTTTATGGCGATGCTTCGTTTACTTCATTAAAAAAAACTCGATGTTCTGCGTAATTCCTGCCTCCGGAGGATCTTAGGTAATTTGATGAGCACCCCTATTCCGGCTTTGTCCTCGGAAGCTAAAGAGCCTTCGCTAGAGATCAGACGAAGGAAGCTCTCTATGAATTTCTTGATTGGGTTATATGCACGGGATAGCCCCACATTTAAGGACCTAGTAACATTAGTTACTAAAGTTCAAATTAGTCGATATTGGCAGCACAAGAATTCTCCGATTCTCGTCGCCGCGTTTCTAGAATTGGTCCCAGAAATTTACTCGATAGAACAAAGCCTCATCCCCCAATGTATATTTATGACTATGAAACCATATGTACTAAAGCTGACTGTACATATCTAAGAAATTATTCGGACCCCCTCAGAACATAGCTCAAGTAGAATTCAATGCTGACTTAATTCAATTATTTCCGAACCATGAATTTATTTTCACCGACGGGTCTCTATTGGATAACCGTACCGGATGTGCTGTTTGGGCTCCTCACTCGATACAAACAAAAAATCGCTTTACCTGATAACACCTCAGTGTACTCAGCAGAACTGTATGCTATCCTCAAAGCAATGGAGTACATAGAGTCTAGAGGAACGGGCAGTTACTGCGTCCTATCTGACAGCAAAAGTGCCATACAGGCATTAGACCACTTTGGCCCGAACTCTACCTGTTCGATCGTGCCGCAAATATTGGAAAAGATAAGAACGGCCTCAAAGCGGAAAAGTAAGATAAGTTTTTGCTGGATTAAGGGCCACTGTGGCCTAAAACATAATGAAACAGTTGACGCACTTGCCAAAGAGGGAACAATCACAGGTATCCCAATGAGGGGTGAAATTATCAGTAGATGACGGGAAATGCCTGGTTAATGCCATCTGCAAAAAAAAGTTTTTTGCGGAGTATCACAACTCGAACTCGGGGGAACACTATAAGTCCTTGTTCCCGGACCCGATTGACAAGGTTATTGGTCCATGGTTTTAGGTAAACCGAAAGCCTTTTACACGACCATCACCAGGCTCAGGACCAACCATGGGCTCTGGGGAAGATATCTACAGAAAATGAAAATGCGGGATTCTCCCAACTGCGCGACGTGCGATGTTGTGGAGGATCCCACTCACCTTCTTTTGGAATGTCCGGAGTACGACGATCCTAGAGAGGATCTCCTCAAGTCTCTTGACGAAGAGAGGTGCTTGGAAAGGCCCCTAAATGTGGGGACTATAATAAGATCTGTGGGTAATCAGAAGGTAGCTGACGCCTTGAATACGTTTATGTGTGCCACAAAAATCAACATTAAATTTGTTTTTTCCTATTGAACAATGGCGCGATGCTTAATGCAAAGCCAAAAAAAAAAAAAAAAAAAAAAAAAAAAAAAAAAAAAAAAAAAAAAAAAAAAAAAAAAAAAAAAAAAGATTCAAATTTTTCTCAAAAAGTATCATTAATAATTTTATTATTATAGAAAGAATTGGCTGGCCTAGAGAAAGTTTACTCAAATGTGCTACTGTCTACTCTAATTTTGTGGTAGCTAAAGGGCTCTGAAAAAAAAAAAGTCTTAAGAAGTTCGATGGCCTTGGAGCCCATTTTTTGCTACCCGGAAATAAGTTTAAAATAGTTTATTTTTAACCTGTCAAGCCTTAGAAGGCTTTTAAGTGCTAGAAAGACAAAATGTTGTGTTGGTCTGGGGTTGGCCTCGACGGTTTTTTTAAAAATTGCCATGAAATTGATGAAATTGCAAGGAAATTAGCAAGACTGACTCGGAATTTCAATTTTTTTTGTATAAAATTTTAAATAGTTCAAAAAATTAAAATTCCGAGCCATTATTAGGTTCGATGTAATATATCGACATGATATAAATACATTTGGTGTGACAAAATGGACACAGATTATTGAAAAAATTATATATTATGTTACTTTAAACATCTTTCTTCATCTTCATGGGTGAAAATCACCTTTTCGATAATCACTTATTCCTCAGACTCTTCAGGTCATGGATTTATTAGGCGCAATCGAGATACGCTCTAGCATAATTCTTGAGATGGCTGCATCGGGATTGCACATAGAGTCAAGGTTTTTAATCCCTGCAATAAAAGTCACGTCCCTTCCAAACACCGTGATAGCGCATGGGGGAAGAAGTTCAGACACCGTGATAGCGCACTGGAAAAAAGATTCAAACACCGTGATTGCTCACGGGAAGAAAGACGAAGAAGATAGGTAATAAGTCGTTTTTGGTCAATTCATTCAAAAATCCTTCACAGCAGCCAGGAAAAGCCAGACAACAACTTCCCCCTCCCTCCGATGTACACTGTAGAGAAAGAGAGAGATGAAGCTCCCGTGCTCCCGTTTTCAAAGCTCCCCTTGACGGCGGCGCGAAATGCTGGGCTTCCTCCTTCAGTATTCTGTTAGTTTTCTAAAACCTGTGTTAACAGTACCTAGTAATCCCTGATAAAAAGTATTTCGCGACGGCGCCAAGGGAGCTTTGAAAACGGGAGCTCTCTTTCTCTACAGTGCACACATACAGTTTACCTATGCGCAATCACGGTGTCAAATAATTTTTGCATAAGCGCAATCAAGGTATCCGATAGTTTTTACCTGTGCGCAATCACGGTGCCTGAAATGTTGAAGCAGGTAAAAAAAATGCGCAGGTACGCCCCTGAGACAGCTTGGTATAAGGCGTGAAAACAGCCAAGTTCCGAATTATCTATTTCTGTAATTAATTTATTTACAGAAATCATCATGACATAATGGCACATTCACACATCATCATTTTACGACGCAAAATTATTCTTAAGTGTCAGGAAGCTGAGTGGTTCAAGGAGAAATAAATGAAAAGAGCTAGTTTTCGTGGGAACCTGTTTCAGTGGAAAAAATCTCTGAAAAGGCAACTTCGAATGTCATTAAGATGGCGAAAACATTAAGATGGCGCGGTTGGAATAAATTGTATAAAAAGAGCCGCAAAAGCAAATATGGACTATCAAGTAAATCTTAACGTTATTATTTATTTTTATTATTAATTAATTTATTATTAATTCCTAAGTCCATTGGTTAAGGTTAACCAGTTTTTAAAAAATGACATCTTTTTACGTCATGTGCTAACTGAAGGCTCCATGTATTTATAACCTGTCGGCAATCTTAACATTCAGAAAAAAAGAATTTAAAAACAGTAATTTTAATTTGTGACCGAAAATGGATTTATTAGGGTCCATATTAAATTCTATGGAAAAACCGCCGACGGTTAGCGAAAAACACAAAGAAGAAATGAAAAGTGAGAGATTTGTAAAATCTTAAAATAAGAAACAATTAAGTACCTAGTAAAATTAAAACAAGCTCATATTTTTGTGTTACTTTATGAAAGTGTTTATTTTTTTGTTAAAATTTACAGTGAAAAAATATTTTTTCAGGAAGGAAGTTGGAGCTGCAGAAAAAACAGGAAGAAGAGAGAGAAGTTTTAAAAAAGTTTCGTGAAAAAACGCACAAACACATCACCGACTTCCTCAGCGATCCGACACGGACGAGATTAAAGTATCCGCCGATGGAGCAAGTTTTCCGCGCTGTTCTGTAATATTTAAAAAAGTTTTTGCTTCTTTTTATAATCTAAATTTTTAGCCATGAAGTCGCTGAAGATATCGGAGTGACAAGTTTATCGTTTGGCCAGGAAGGAGTTGATCGCTACATAATGCTTTTCAAAAAAGACTTCCCTCCATGTGACGACGAGATCGCCACCCTCCGAAATGGCGAAGAATGGACCGAAGAAAAAAAATTGGAAATTTCACAACAAGTATGCTTCTCCTGCTTATTAAAAATTAATAAGTTTCTTTTTTTTTTTTCAGAGAGAGAAAGACAGGCTTGAGGCGATTGAGCAAGAAGGAAGAAGGAAAAAGGAGAAGAAAGAGAAATTTGTACCAAATTCTGACTACACCAAAAAATACGAGCACCTCATTGGAACCGACGTTGCCAAAGAAGGCGCCAAAATCACTCAAACCAACAAACAATATGGATTCGGTAAATATTTTTATTTTAATTAATAAAATCTTCAATTTTTTTATTTTTCAGTTCCTAGTGAAAATAAAAAGGATCATCGCTCTATCGAAGAAACGCTTGCAGACATAAAACGGAAGAAACGAAAACTGACCGAAACAAAATCTGAAGAGACTTGATTTTTTTATTGTAATTAAATTGATTATTTATTAACTATCAATTGCTTTTTAGAAAATTATACCTATCTCCTAAAATAAATTTGCAACTTCTAACTTCCAGTGGCAGTTTTATACATTCCGCTTCCCCCAAATAAAACTAATTCCTAACGTTGGCTATTTGAATATAGCTTGAGAACGGTCATTGTTCATTGAATGGCTTAAAAAATTCTGAACATGGCTAAAATACTTCAGTTTTCTATTTTAAAAAAACTTACAGGTGACTCGATTTCATAACGCTATTAACCCTTTCGAGAGCAGGCGACTATAGTTGCCATGCGCGCATGTCGCTTGGAGACCGCAGGCGACTTTAGTTGCCCAGCGGGAACTGCGGGAAGCCTCTCTAAGATATTTAATACCTTCGCTTCCCGTGGCGCTAGCGACATGCAAAAACTGGCCATCTGTTTGGGAAGAAATGAACTACGTGATGATCACATCAGCGGTGTGAAGGAAAAGTGCTGGAGAAGTGAAGAAAAGTGCTGCGCCAGTAGCGCAGAGAACGTCAGACGAAAGGGTTAAAAACATTATTGATTCTAGGGAAATAAGAAAAAGCCATAAATTTTTTCTTTTTATATTATATATAGGTATTCTACATAAGTTTTATGTACAATCACATAGGAAAATAACTCTCTTTTTTACTTATTTAAAAGACAAATCTCCTAAAAAATAAAACCACACGGAATCCTCTTGCATTATATGCTTAATGTTTTTTAAAGAGAGTTTTAAAGCTAAAAATACATTTTTGAGCGAGAAATTATTGCGTTTTTGAGTCTAACGTGTTTTTTTCCTATACAATTTTCTTTTTTAAATATCTCGTCTATTTAGGATCTCAAAAATTGCCAGTTTTGGCTGTAATATCTTTAAAAGTTGAACTAACTTTTACAGTGTTGCCATATTTAAAACAAGAAAAAATTTTTTACTCAGTTTTATCGAAAATCAGGCAACACTAGGACTATATAAATAAGAATAAACATTTAAGAGATTAGATGGGTAACTTGAACAGATTTGAGAGAGAGATTCGAAAAATAGGCATTTGTACATGATTAAAAAAATGTATATAAATAAGAATAACTGGCACATAGAAAATATACAGAATTCGAAAAATATATACAAACTTAATACAATATTCTATTTTTGTTTAAACTTTTGGTTTTTGGTGTTTATATTTATTTAGCATCCATTTTGGCCTTGAGTTTGGCATGAATTTGAAGAAATTCTGGCTCTTTGGATGAGATCTCTTTTTCAGGTACGTCTTTTTCGAGCTAAAAAAAAAAATAATAAGCATCAGGTGGATTTTGAATTGGAAATACGTACGATTTCAAGCCTTTTTGCCCGCTGTTCGATTACTTTTTCGAAGGGGGTCATATTTTCTTGTTTGCTCGCTTCAAGCTCTTTTTTAAATTGATTTTCCTTATGTTTTTCCATCGCTTTTTGCAATTCTGACTTTTGATTCAAGACGTTTCTCCCGCTGAAAGACCAAATAAAATAAATAATAATGATTTACTAATGATAGATGGGAACATAAAAAGCTGAAGAGGGCATTACACCCAACACCACTTAAATTTTATGTTCTTCCTAATATGGAATATTGTACGCCCACATTTTGAACATACATTTTTTGATTTAAAAGCAATTCTCGGTGGAGCCTTTGACGTTCTTGAGATTCTGCGCAAGGGTTTTTGAGGCGTTTCGGGACGATGAGGCCTTCCGCGGTCATCTGGGCTGCCCCGTTCCCAACGGTTGTCATCTCCTCTTCTGGAAAAAAAAAACCATGAAAATGTCATTTCCCTCGTTATTTTAAGAATCCTTTAAAACTGATAGGCTGATAAAATGAGACAATAAAAGGCTGGTTTCTATAACCTAAGTAAAGAACGCGATTGTCAAAAATTATTGATGCATTAACAAGAAATTGACTCTTAAGATGGCACACCTGAGTATAGCACTTGTACACCAATATTGCTGCCAATTTATGATCTCAATTTGACATATTGAAAATGATTTTAAGAAGAAAGTTGATATAGGATTGACAGTAACCAACGGTATAACTGACATCTGAATTTATGTGATAGGAATGAGAAATCGAAAGGAGGATCTCATAGAAAGATGAGATTTGATTATAATTTTAAGCATCAGAGCTTTCGAAAAGAAGAGAATAATTAGAAGGGTTGAAAAATAGGCAGAAATGAAAAAAATATTGCTCAGAAATGCCCAAAAACATGAGGTTCATGTGAAGACAAAGGTGATTCCGAGCTCAAATTCTTGGTCCATTCTGTGCGGAAACACTTTCCCCGCGTTTTAAATGGCTTTTAAGGGGGACTACGCAGAAGATCAAAGGAGTGAACGTGAAGGGGAATCGGGCGGGGGGTAAGGCCAAGGTTGGTAGGCATTGACATTGTAGGAAGTGTGCACATCCAGTTTGGAGGGAAAGCGCCTACAGGAACTAAACGGTTGTCATAAAATAAAAAGAAAGAAAACTCTCACATCATTTTTTTCACAACGAAAATACCCCTAAATATTAAAAGCTGGTTTTTTCAATATCTTGAAAAACTAATGGAAAATATGGGTTTCTACATGAACATCCGCCCACCACACCCATTGAAGAGAATTATTAATGAAAATTAATCAACTTTCTTAAAGAATGTTTTTGAATTCATTTTATTTTAACAGTGTACTAAAATGAACTTCCTATTGCAATTTATTATGTTAAATAAAATCAAAAGATTGAGTCCATCGTAGGCTTACTCAAAAAAGGAAACAAAAAATCTTAAAGCGTTAATAAGTAAAATTGGATCTCCGGTTCCTTCATTCGAGCGTAAAAACGCCTTTTTAGGGTCAACGAATCAAACCCGGAAGAAAGATTGAAAAAAAGGAAGGCAGAATCTTCAGTCTTTTTTCCTGTTTTTTGTTTTTTAAATCATAAGACTAACAAGGTACAAAAAAAATTTTAACGGTATAAAGAAAAAAAGGAAAATCACAAATTTTGAAATACGGATTTTTTCCATTAGTACGAACTACGAAGCTGCCCAAGCGGTGCATCGGACGGTTGGGCTCTTCCCATTTTTAGAATAAAAATTCCAAAACCGGTTTACCGCCGGCGATCGCCTCCTCGAAGCTCGACGCTTCTCTCCTCACTAAAATTTCCAAACTTGTCCTTTCCTTTTCCTATTTTTTATATAATGAAATAAATTAAAATGGGACTAGTATAAAATAATAATCAAAAATTCAATTACGAAATTTCAAGTTTTAAACTTGTCTTCGAACTCCTTTTCCCTGAGATTAGCTTTCAACACTTTTTTTAAAAGTCGATAAAACGGGACTGGTTTTCCGAACTCGGAAGTGACCGGCGTCGCGCGTCGTAAAAATTTTGGATTGGAAGATTTTTATTGGTAAAAGCTCAACAAATGACTTTCTAGAAAGGTTGAACACTTATCATAATCGGGAAGTAAAGTTTCATAAGCAGGAAAAATTTTTTCGGAAAGCAAAATGGTGAAGGACCTATCAAAGCCACTTATCCCAGGGAATTTTTTTTGTTACTCCAGCCTCCAGTTATCCAAAAAATCAGAAATTTTAAAAAATCGCCCTCCAGCAAGTAATAGAAAAAAAAGTGAAGTTCGTGATTCCCAAGGTTGTTTTTTATAAGTCGTGACCGTTTTCTCCCGTGGCCTTGCCTCTTTTGAACCTGGGTCAAAAAAAAGTGTAAAAATATTTTATTTTCACTTATTTATACGCCCTTGGGGGGATATACGAGATAAAAGTTAATGAACATAATTTTTACCCGTTTTTTCAAATCCTCCTTCAAAAAAGCGAACTTTCTCGAGTATTTTATCCGATGGCAACATATCGGCGGGTTTTCGATAACTGAAGACCTAGCAAAACCCTCAGGGGAGTAACTTTTTTTTATTATTAGATTTACACTAAGGAGATCATCTTCGGATTTTGCACTATATGGGTCAAATATTAAGTTTCGCAAGAAACCCAAACAGTGTTGCCAACAAAAATGTTCTCTGTAGAAAACGGCATCAACAGAGGTACATAAAAGTTTTTATTATCAGTTAGAAATGTCAATATTGGTGTCTAAGCTCTGTCAATAAAACCGTTGGTGAGATTGTGCGTTTGACAATTGATTACCAATTGTGACGATTTAATTACAGTGTTACCAACGATTAACACACATCCGTGTGTGATGAAATCACCCAAGTGGTACTTCCAGTTTAAAACGATTCATGAGATTACATAAGTAAATATAAAAACAGGATATTTACGTTTCCATTTAAAGAAAAAGAAACATTTTAAAACGAGTAACAGATGGTTATGACGTCAGAACACGTGTATCCTTTGGATCTAAACCTAAATGGACCCGCATCGGTTTAAATTGGGTCAAAAATCAACGGATAATTAGGGATGGAACTATGAAAGAAAAACTTACTTTCAGTGTCACCCGTTTCTTCCTTATCGCCTTCGTCTTCCTGCAAACAGAAATTGAAAATAAAAGCATTCGGATATTTCGATTACCATGTCGCTGATTAAACTGAGTGTAATCAGGATGGGAGGAATTGGGTCGTGTGAGTACAATCAGGGGAATGGAAATTGACTGATAAAGAGCCGGATATTGAAATCGCTATGACACTTTTTATGCCGTGTGGAATCTCATTCGAAAATGAGGTCATCAATACAAATAAAAGGTGATGCATTTGCACAGAATTCAAGTTCATTCTTGGCATACCTGACTAACATAAACAGATATTTTTCCAATCACATTGACGCCAAAAATGCTCCCAATGTTACCACATTTTTGTTCTCTTTCAAAACGTACTCTTATTTTTTGCCTTCGTGCGAACCTTGTGAAATTCAATCACGCTAGTTTCATGAAATTCTATACGTTTCCAGATGTGGAAAAGGTCGCAATATTTTTCTCCCAGACAACAAGAACAGGGTTATTTCTTTTTTTATGTTACCGCAACATTTTATCATCTCATTAACATTTATAATTTGAGACAAGGACTAATAAATATTTACACGAGATAAAAATAGGTATAATTTACCGCTTTTGTGATTTTAAAAATAAAATGGGCGACGAATAAGCAGGTACATAATAAACCCTATACCTAACGTAGTTAAAAAATAAAAAAAGATTTCATGGGGGGAAAAACCAGTTTTGAGCACACGCATAGGGGATGAGTGTACCAATAATCAATACTAGTGGTTCCTAAAGTGACAGTTTTTGAGTTTTATTGGCGCCAACTAAGAAATGCGTTATAAAATGGTGTTACCTTAAGAAGGAGCTTAAAACTTTATTTATTTTCCCGGATGAGTATTTTAGGTGATTTGTCTTGACCCACGTCTTTTGCCAGGTACAAACCGGATTATAAAATAAAAGGTCGTTACATAAGATTAAGACGAAATTTAACAAAAGAGGGATTTAAGTATAAAGTTTATTACCACGGTACAAAAGGGATTCAAAATAATAATAATAATAAAAATGAAAGTTATTGGCTGCCCAACATCCAGTATCCAGACCTGACACCAGTATTTTAATAATTTTTCAACGAACTAACTTATTTATTTTATTCCAAATTTTTTTTTTGTCTCTTTGCTAATAGCGTGCAGTTGATATGTTTAACATTTCGGTGCAGTTGATGGTGCAATTGATCAACGCCCAAGGAAAAAACTAAAGCAAAAAACTTCAGGACTCCCTTGGGAGGAACTTCCAATATTTTATGCACCACATTATATAGTTAACAAAAAGGATAAAACAAAGGAATCTTAAAGGATTGAATAAGATTATCTGTGGAATTACAGAATAAAAAAAGTCTTTATCCGTAGAAGGATTCGAATTACATGTGATATAAGATAAGAAAAAAACGTAACTATGTACCTATATCCGTACGGTGACGACCACTGGCACCAATCCCTACAAAAACCAAGCGAAAGCGACAGACATCAAAATCGACTAAGGCGCCAGCGGTAACGCTATTCAATGAATAACTGCGAATAAAAGAGAATAGATTTTCGGGTTTTTCTAGTCTTTCTTCCAAAAAAACCTCCCCAATCTTTCGATCATTTTTGGCTCTAGTGGTCAACCAGTTTGTCCAGGTTTGTGGGTTATTTCCACGGTATTTTACCCAGCAGTTGCTGGAATTACGGACATGGGAAAGTTAAGACATAGACGCAATTCAATATTCACCATAAACAAGAGTAACTCTCCGAGAAGGAGAAAAAATACAAAAATGGGAAACGAAGTTATATATACCTACCTAGGTTGGCCTGTGAGTTATGGCGACCCTTTCAGTTATACGGTTATCTTTATCCTATTTAAGCTTAAAGTTCTAAAGGAACTCAACTCAAGGAACTTCGACTATTGCCGCATTCGTCCATCCAACTACGAACGGAAATCGGCGCTTTCGTCAAAACGAATATACCTGGGCCTACTTAAAAAGGTCTACTACCCCTTAGATTAGGGAATAATTTTCCGGTTTATGGTACGAAGCAGGTACAAAAAAGTATAAACAGAGGATTAAATCATATAATCTGTGGGATTAAGAATAATAACGTCTTTATCCATTGAAGAAAATAAATAAAAACAAAACTAACGACGACAAAAGGAAAATTTAAAGAATTAAAAGGAACAAAACGTCATCCGATAAAGATTGAAGAAACTAGCAAAATCATAAGACAAAAGACAAAATCATCCTGTTAAAACAACGGGACAGAAGGCTTCTTGAAAAAAAAAATGACTGAACTTGAAGGTGTTTTTCCCTCTCCCCATAATTTTAACCAAGTACACATTATTTTATTTTTCCGAGCTTTAATTTGATGCTATTTGCTCTCTCCTTTCAAAAATCTTGGAAACACAACACTGATAATCCATATTTCGCTCCTTCCTAATCATTGTCCCAATTAATTAGAGCGTGCGAAATTCATTGTGATATAACAATTATAAACGCTTCAGAAAGAAACATTATGTAATTTATACTTATCACTAAACAGTAGTAAAAAACTAAGTAGTTTGCGACACTGAATTTTTATCCGCTGACATTAATGGCACTTGCTATGTAAAATAGGAGAAACTGTTGATAAAAAATTGATATAAAATGTTTGAATGAACAAAATTGAAAAAAAAAGTTTTTTTAGAAATGTGCATGATAATGCATCAAAAATTTTAAGTTGTCCATCAGATAAAACGAATAAAATATTTGTATTTACCTTGTCACGTTTAAAAAGTACAGTGAATATAAGGCTGACTGTTTAAAAAAACACGATGATTAAATATTTAATTATGCGTAATTAAAACTACAAGAACGTAATGTAACACCAAGGGCAAAGATTTCACGCAGAACTCGGAACGAACTAAGTAAAACGTAAACGTTGGAACAAGTTTGTTTACTATCTCCCTACCACCTGCCAAACATAATTGCCAACATAACATAACGACTTAAAATATCCCGTTATAAAAAAATACAAAATAATAGGGGGCGGAAAAAAGTTTTAAGATATGAATTTTAAGTACCTGAACTTTCGCTGAAATGTCTCCGTCCGATTTCGACGCCGTCTGTAAATCTTCTGAGTCTTTCGGAAAGAGACAGTTGTCTGAAAAGCATTTTTCGAGGCGGACGGCGACGTTGAGACGGGCCGAATTCGCGTTTTCGTAACATTTCGAGAGTTCTTCGATTTTAAGGCTCGGAAGCGGCGACTGGGGCATTGACCGGTGACCGTCCGGAGGGTGGATCGTCAAAAATTTCTGTGACATCTTCTATCTCTAAAACATCTCACTAAAGATATTAAATACATTAGTAATTTTTTTCCTCAAAATTATGCAAGGTACGAACCTTCCTATAGATAACACACATCTCTCATTCCAAGAAAAACATATTTTTATGGCCAATTAAATTTAATATCCCAAGTGACTGAATAGGGGTGTGTTATCACAAAGAATAAAGAAACACAACCCTGAACTCACAGAGCTGCGTAATCTTTCATCCTGATCCCGGAGCAGATCCTTCTGATACAAAATAAATTATTCAAGAAAAAAATTTAAAAAATTAATCATTATAGGATGGATTTGAATTAAAATAAACTTCTTACTGTACTTTGAAATTATTATTGAAGATAGAAATAAAATGCAGCTGGGAAGATATAAAGTAGCGGATACCACTTCTAACTTGCTCCAGATCAGTTCCAAATAACGCGCAGGCGTTATCGCTTACTTTTTTTTAATATCAACCCCTTCTTGTTCGCGTTAAATTCAAGGACGTACAACCTAATTTCGTATCGATTTTACGTGGCTCCAGGGGGTCAATCGTTTCAGGGCCAAACCCTCCTTTTTTAAATCGTCCAAACGTTTCATTTACCAAATGCTTGCACTTTGTCAGCGTTTTGCTGGCAAACACTAAAGGCTCATTTCTTTCGAGCGATTTGCAGCTTCATTTTTAGCCAAAATGACAGGTTTAATGGCTTTTTTGGACATAAGGTTCCTTCATCAATGAGTTCAAACAATTTTTAACGCAGTTACAGCTCAAGTCTACGCGCAAGCAAGCCCTAGTAGAATGGCATTAATAGATATTAAAAAATAAAAAACACATGTGTGTTTTCGTCGATGGCGGGAATATCAGGGGATATATTAATTCATTTTGAGAATGATGGTTTTTAATTAATTATTTACCAACCAGCTTAATATTAATTAATTAAAGTCTCCTATTTCGGTCGGGCTTTGCTTGGCGGGGCGGAACGCTACCGCGTTCCTAGATAGTGGGTTGAAAGCTCGATTACATTTTCATATCCCTCAAGATAATAAAAGTATAATAATGTATATTATGTACCAACTTTAATAATTATTAATACATACACACTATAAAGTAATTGTGGTCAATTTGCGGAGGGGCCTCCACATAGCGACATATTTCAGTTGAAACCTTCTAAAAATAATATAAATATGAATAAACAGCTTATTAGATTAAAAAATGAAAAGAATAGTTATTATTATACAGAAAATAAAATTATATTAGTAACCATCGATTGTGTTATGTTGGCTGCATTGGTAGCTTCCCGCGTTTTAGGTTACGGGCCGTATTGTTTTCGCGCGAGTGAATAGGTAACGAGTAACGACCACCTTTGTGGTGTTTTTAAATCCCCCTTTTGTCCTTTTTTTTCTTCACCCCTTTCCTTTTAAATAGTTTTCCTCCGTTGTCGGAAATGTCGGAGAATGTGTATAGCCCGGTTTACAGCCCTCCCGACAGCGGCGAATCTAAATCGGAATGTTCGAGACGTGGTAGGCCGAAAGCGGCGGCGATCAGCAATCTCATCATCGAAGGTGCAACTTCTCAGTCGGGAATAAGATGCGAAGTTTGCTCCAGAGTTTTCCCAAGGGACAAATCCCTTCAAGCCCACAGGAGGGTTCACACTGGTAAATTTCAATGCTTTATTTTTTCCCCATATATTCAAGGTTAACACGTTTTCTTTGTATTAAATCTTTTTTACGTTTTAAATGATGATCAAACCGTATGAAATGGTTTATTTGTTGCCCAGTGCTTTCAGAAGTGTTACGTTTGCCCCTATAGCTCAAATTTAAATACATGAGGCATTTAAATGCCCTTTAAATGGCTAAAGTAAAATTTTTAATTATTTTAGGTGAGCGACCTTACAGTTGCGATTATCCTGGTTGTATGAGGAAGTTTAAGCAGAGTGGTCAATTGAAGACTCATCAGAGACTCCACACAGGCGAGCGACCGTTTTTGTGCTCGGCTGAAGGATGTTCCAGTCGGTTCACTCATGCTAACCGCCATTGCTCCGCCCACCCGCAAGCTCCCCTTCTCCGTTCAGAAGAGACTCCATCTCCTGATTTTGAGCAGGCAGCCCATAGTTATGAAGTCAGACAATGGCTTATCAAATAGGGCAGAGCGGGAAACAAGAACAGATAAAAAAGACTCTACACCTCTTCAAAAACATCATGTTGAAGTTTTGACGCCAAGAACTGAAGAAAGAGAGTTATCTGACATGACTAATTTTAACATTGGGAACCACAATGGTAAGTCAAACAAATGCTATATTAAGGTAATCATTACAACTTTCTAATTTTAGAATGGAGTTCTCCACGAAAATCACCTATAAAAACACCTCGGATGATTGGCACAGATAGATCGAGACCAGTAAAAAATTTATTTCTTACCGAACCGACTTCAATAGTTGTATCCCCTCGTAAACGAGAACTTCCGAAGAAGCGCTGGCTGCGTATTGCGTACCGAGAAGCTGAAGTGAACACGACCCTGACTGCTAACTCAGTCCGACCAACTGTTTTACGCCACGCGTCTACCGCTTTCTTCTCTCCGCCACGCCAAGAAGAACCATCTTGGTCGCTCCTAACTCCTCCATATTCCGACGACAAACGTTCCTCATATGAAACGGAAGACGAGGAACTCGCAGTACCTCTACCCCACATTGAAACAGTTCACCACATAGACATCTACTGATTTCTAATTTTACTTATATCTCCTCCAGTGCTTCTTACTTATAAGTGCCTCAATTAATCTTTATCAAGGATTTATATTTTTTTAACTCAAAAAGAAATTAAATTCATTATTATTAACTAGTCAATCCTTCATAAAGATTCTTGTCCAGGCTGTTCTTCAACTCATAAAATGTCTGCCCAACTATTTAATTAAGTCTAAATAGTATTTTTCTTCTAATTCTAACTAAGCTCCTTAATTTAAGATGTTTTTTGAACCTCCAAGCACTATAAAATTTGCCCAATATGAAAGACGCTCGTCTCTTTCACTTTCTTGGCCAACTTTTTATTTTCCAATGATCGATATTTCTTGTTTAAATAATATCACATAATGATATTGTTTAAACGATTTAGTATCAATTTTCTGATTTTTTGTACACAAAATTGAATAATGTGTAATCTCTAAAATAAGTTCAAATTAATTTTGAAAGAGTTAAAACTCGTATTTCCTGAATTATTTTTAGTTCGGTAGCTGTGAAAAAAATAATATTTTTTAGTGTGACGTCCTTTTTTTTCTTGTAAATTTTTTTTTGTTATGGACCCCGTGATAGTAGAAAATGTTGGCGAAAAATGGATAAGAATGAAATCTGTTACCAACATCCAGTTATGGATGGATTAACTAATTACATTCTCTCAAGCAATGTTTTCCCTCACTAGGTTACTTGTATATTATTGTTGTTTTTTTAATTTTTAATTAATTTTGTTTTTATCCATTTTTATTTTATGCATCTTTCAAAAATGACATAAACCATGTATTATAAGTGGCTCCATGAAATGATAAGATGAACAATTATCAGTACTATAACACTTGGTCCATTGTTTAAATTTCCCTTTTTTTATTATTATTATTACTTGTATATTATGTTTTTCTTTTTAATTTTAAGCACAATAAAATTATGCACATTGACATGTGTTTCATTTTCCCTGTGTCAAACAGCTTCAAGAATACCAGCAAAAGCGATAGTAATGAGTATTTAGACAACAGATCCTAGTCATTTTCGCCAAGTCTGCAGAAAGGTCCATGTACATAACTTCCATTCTCATTGGTCAGCAGACAGCAGATCCAGCCCTTTTTGTAAATTAATCGTAAAGGAAAAGGGAAAAAAATGGTGAAGTAGTAATAGACTAACTTGAGACTGATCAAGCTTTCAAATTGACGGACAAGACTTGAAATTTGGATGTGGATGTGGACTGATAGTACAATAAACACTATAATGCCTGTAAAACTATAAATGCCTAAATCAGCAGAAAACGAAAAATGATATGACTATATCATTAATGGATTACATGAAGTAGTAATTTTGAACGACTTAAATTTTGATTCATTTGTCATTATCCAAAAGGATTCAACTGGATTTATAAATCCAGCTATACAGTGGCTCCCAGTCAAAATGATGCAAACGAAAACCTACACCTCGGACGCCAGCCACCTTCAATCCGTTAAAATCCAAATGCCAACGCATATGAAGACACAATGAATGACACAATGATGTTTGACTGTATGAATTTGGTGTATGACAGTGAATCATTGTGCCTTCATATGCGTTGGCATTTGGATTTTAACGGATTGAAGGTTGCTGGCGTCCGAGGTGTAGGTTTTCGTTTGCATCATTTTGAGTGGGAGCCACTGTAGCTCTAAGTACATAAAAGTTACTTACATGGTATATCATGTATAAAATTATACATGATAGTATTCATGATATATAAAATATGATATAAAAAATTTTACATGATACTTACATTTTATCAAGTATAAAATTGTTTCACACTTCCGATTGTGCTTCTAAGAATCCAGTGGACCTGAGAGGAGGGAAACTTCAAATAAACAAGAAGTCGAAGTGGCAGTGGTTTGCGATGCGCACTCAAGTGAGAGTCTGAAAAAGACGAGAGTTGGCAACACTGTTTAGAAGTTAGCAACACAATCGACAAATTTTTATATTTTGTTTATTTATGTAAATAGTTAGTTGTTGATACAAAAACCTTTGTTAAAAATTTTTCGTGAAAAATGAAGGAAGAAAAAGACAAAAGGCAGGTATGCCGTGATTTCATTAAAAATTTATGCCGTCGAGGTGAAACATGTAAATACTCTCACACAAAGGAGAAGTATGTGTTTTGTCACGATTACCAGAATGGTAAGTGCTTCAGAAACGAGTGTTCGTTTGTTCATTGCTCTCGAGAAGACGAGGAACATTACGTCCAGACGGGTGAACTCCCTCCTCATATAATGCAGCTCGTGAGTCGCTCGCAGGTGGAAGATTTGCAGCCGCTCTGTAAAGATTTTGCTCGAGGTGAATGCGAAAGGAGAAACTGCAAGTTCAGGCATGTGTACAACGGTTTTCCGCCTCATGGAGGAGAAGTTTTGACTAAGCGAAGGAGAATCGATGAGATAGAAGCAAACTGGACTGTAGAAGATGAAAATGCGTTTTTACGGAAGACAGTCGCTGAATTGAGAAAGAGGGTAGCAGATTTGCAGGCGACTAATGAATTCTTGCTTGAACAGAATGCACAGATGCGTCTGAACGACAAGCAAGGTCTTACTGCTGTAACTGTCCCTGCTGCGGTCACTATCACTAACGGACAGATTCAACCTCAAGTAAGCGCTGCCATAAGAACTGTGACCGCAAGTGTTGCCACTGTTCCAGTCAGCATCGCCGCAGTTGCTGCAGGTATTTTTCACTTTATTATCAAAAGGATGTAATTAAAGCGAAATTTTTTTTAGGGACGCCTGTTTCAATTGCTACTGTCTCGATGGCTCCTGTGATAACTGCACCGTCAGTCACCGTAGCCCAACATCAGCAACCCGGAACGACTGAAGAGCAAAATATTCTCAGAACCGCCGGATCATTGGTCTCATATCCCCTTGTTGCTCGCCCGGTTCTCCCTACTCTTTAATTATTTTTGCTAGTCATCCAAAAAAAAACTTTTTCCTCCCATTGTTTCTACTTTCATGAAAATCAGCCTGTTTATTCGGCACGTTAAAAACATTTTATTGTCATTAAAATCGTTACTTCATATGCGGTTTGAATTTTAGATAAGGTCTTAATTTATTGTCTATTCTATATTTTATTGAAATTAAAAAAATATAATTTTTTTTTTCTAAATGTGCTAAAATATTCCTCTATACATATCATGGGTGCAAAATTCCTCTTTGTTTGGTTTCTTTGGTTGTTAAATGTTCATTCAACCTTGAAATTTCAAGAGTAAAGCTTCAACAGTTACGGAATTTTTAAGATTTTTGTTACGGAGACGTCTAGGGCGCAGCATGAAATTACGGAGGGGCACCTCTAGTGTGTATCACAAAGAAGAAAAAACTTACATAGTTGGTATTTATTACTAGTATTCACACTTGGTTAGTACTTAGAAGTAGCAGTGAAACACACAAAAAAAAAAAACTTATTTTTAGCCTTTCTTGTCTCGCAAATGAAAATTAAGGCAGGGCACCACTGGTACTTTTTGTTTAGTGATTTTTTCCAGTTGGCAAACATGAAATGTCAGTTTTCAGTATTGCTTTCCAGAATCCTGTTTCTCTGTTTGTCTTTTTAACTTCAGTTTGCGGCGTTTACGGCGTTTTTAATTTTGATCAATTTTTTGTAAAAGTTGAATTTCAGAGAAATGGCATATATCTCTCATAGTGTTTCTAAAACGGAATGAATCTTGAACTGAAATTTTTGAACATGTTATATTACTGGGTAGTTCGTAGCTTTTTAAAAATTAATTTAGAAATTTTTCATGATCTTATAGTTAAAAATTCTTAAGGAAATTGCGTCGTTGATTCTTCTCACTAAAAATGGTATTTTATTTTAAAAGCTTATGCTTAAATCAAATCTTATGTCAATTTTTTTTGTCAGACTGAGGAAAGGGCTGAGGCAGAACAAATGAAAGCCGCTATTAGTGAAGAGAAATGGAGATCGGCAAAATAGATGTGGTCGAAGAAAAATTCATTAAAAAAGAAAAATTGAACGTAGCATCACAAAAAAAGAAGAAATGTCGGACGATGAAGAATCCACTAACGATGGTTCGGAAAAAAGTGCAAAGTTCAGTACCTCAGGAAAAGACAGAGCTATTGACCACCGGTCGATTAGTTCAAATAAGGAAATCGAAAATGGTGAGAAGTCGAGTGAGGTAAATGATAACGAAGTAGAAAATGGCGAAAAGTCGAGCATTTCTGAAAAGGACGGCGAAAAGTTGAGTGAGATAAATGATAGTGAAAGTCAAGCGGAGAGTGAAGAAGAAAAAGAGAAAAAGTTTTTAAATTGTCTGTGAAAAAAACAGAAGATTTAGTTACTTCGACGAGTAGCGGATTTCCGAATAACTCAAGCTTCAACTGCTCAACGTGCCTTATACCCTTCTCATCAGAAAAAGAATTAGAAATGCACAAATCCCAGATGGCGCACTACATCTGCACTGCGTCGCAAAAGTGTATGTCTATTGGGTATTCCTCAGAAGCGGCATTAGCAGCACATAAAGCAGAAGAGCATTCGGGACAGCCACAGCAGTCACTTCCTCCTCAGCCGATGGTGCATCCTGTTCAGCAAATGGTGCAGCAGGTTGAACGTTTGCCGTATGCTCCGCAATTAAGTCAGGTTCAATATCACCGGTTCGTCAACCACAGATACCAAATTTACCTGGCGTTCAGGTTACCAAACGTCCGATTTCAACCCCTGAAGCGCAACCGCAGGCGAAAATTCAACGGACCTCTGTTACAAATATCCGACTTCCGCAGTCGATTACGCTCACAAAACCTTCCCCCAAAAAGGACGTCACAAATATGTTAGCTACAAGAGGAATACAGTTGTTCCATCTCAGGGTACATCACAAAGCATCCCACAACGTCGCGTCCCGACTCAATTGAATTCCAGTGTTTCGATTACACCTTCCCGGCAGACGCTTCCGACTGTAGATTTAACAAAAGATGAGCCAGTTCGACGTCGTCCTCATCCACCACCCACCCGTCGCGTCTGCCAGATTTGCGACAAAGTTTTCCATCACAGGAATCCTTAAATTCTCATCTACTCACCATCGGACTCCAAAACAATCATTCAGGTTAGTGAAAATTCCTAGCTCCATGGCCATTAGGTCAAATCCTCATCCTCTCACCACAGATTCCGGGTCCAATCCCTACATATTCCATGGATCATGGTTAGGCCACACCTTTGGAGTTTGCCCTGAGTGGGCGCCAGCTAAAATACAAATTGGGAAATAAAATACCTTAACCAATAGGAATAAAGGCCCCTTGATATTTGTCGGGTTAATATTTTTAATTACTAAAACGATGTGATCATTTCCAATGACATCATGACTTAACTGTTATTATTTTTTAGGTGTAATATTTGCACGGCGATTTATCGGAGCCAAGTCGAGTTAGACAACCATAAAATGAAATTTCATCCACGACGTGCACAGACGCAGCCTGTAGATTTGGCGCTTCCTGTCGTCGACGTAGCACAACCGGACGTGCGCCAAAAACTCCTCCAAATCGGCGTCCGACATGTTTTAAGGTTGTCGCAACTGAATAACCGATCCGGCACTGCGTCGTTCGGTCTTCCGATAATCCCTGTCGATCACGCCAACAATCCTGCTTTCTGCTCGATCGGTACTTTCCAGATACATTTAAAAACATATTATTAATTTATTTTTTTTAGGGGACATGGGAGCTTCAAATTTGCTCCTCTGGGACAACTCGAGTCTCTCTAATGGAATCATCATTTTGAAATTGTAAATATAATAGAAATAAAGATCTTTTAAAATAATTTTTGTTTTATACAGGTATCAAAAATTTATGCCTTATATACGTGGTCTGATCAAAAAGTTCCGGAACTTTTGAATTTGCGCGCGAACGGAGGGTCGCAGAAACCCCGCGATGGTCAATGTTAGCTTTACTCTTCCTGAGTCACGTGGAATTTGGCTGATTGCTGTAACCTTCTTAGTTCTCGAGTTATCGCATTTTAGTGAAGCGAGATTTTCGTCCGCGGCGATTTTTACGATGAACGCGAAACAGGAGCAGCGCGTGTGTGTGAAGTTTTGCGTTAAATTTGCGAAATCTTTCTTTTTCTTTTTCTCGGAAACGATCAAACCTTTGACCGAGGCTTACGGGGATGAAACCATGGGTCGTTCAAGGTGTTATGAGTGGTACCAGCGATTCAACAAGGCAGGATGTCCGTCGAAGATGACGCCCGTTCCGGGAGACCCTCAACGTCCACATGAGGACGCTCATGTGGCCCAGGTGAACGCCCTGGTTCGTTCAAACCACCGTCTGACTATCCGTGAAATGGCTGATGAGTGTCGGATATCCTACGGATCATGCCAGGAAATTTTGACCCAGAAAATTGGGGATGAGAAGGGTCGCAGCGAAGTTCGTCCCGAGGCTCATGTCGGACGACCAAAAACAACACCGTGTTGCAGTTTGCCGGGAGCTTCTGGAAATGGCCAATTCCGGTGAAAACTTCATGAACCTATCATAACTGGTGATGAAACATGGGTTTATGGTTATGAGTGTTATGACGTTGAAAACAAGGTGAAATCACTTTTGACATCGATTATCGTAAAAATCGCCGCGGACGAAAATCTCGCTTCACTAAAATGCGATAACTCGAGAACTAAGAAGGTTACAGCAATCAGCCAAATTCCACGTGACTCAGGAAGAGTAAAGCTAACATATGAGACCATCGCGGGGTTTCTGCGACCCTCCGTCGCGCGCAAATTCAAAAGTTCCGGAACTTTTTGATCAGACCACGTAAGACAAAATAGTGTTGTGTGTAAATATAAAAATCATATTATGTTTCAGGGCAACTGAACTTCAGTAGTCTCATTACATTCAGAAACTTGACCGGTAAAATTGTGAAATAAATTTTAAATTTAATATTTCACTATTAATTTTATTGTTAATTAAATTAAATATTTTGTATAATTTAAAAATTTATATTATGCTCCCTTCTGGAGCCTTGCCAGGAAGTATGAATTTTAATTTTTTGAAACATTATTTATCAATTCCCTTCCCTTGATAAAGTCATTTTTATGTTTGAAGGTTTTTACACAATAAATTGATTATTGATCCAAAATTGGATCTGTGAAATTGATCTGTTCGTTTCATTAATTTCTTCCCTTTTTACTTCCATCATCAAATGAACCTTTTGCCATTTTTATTTTTGAAGTACTTCGCTAATGCTGTTTTTCCTCAACCAATTTTATGTGGAGAAATGCATAGTTATTAGAGATTCTTGAAGGTAGGTATGTGCTTTACGACGTAAACGCATCCTTTTTTCCAAGCTTAAAAGTGCCCTTTTTTTTGTTGGCAACAATGCGTGGGAAGGTCTTGAGCACAAATTTGGGATCACAAAATTAAAAACTAAGTTTATTAATGAGAAAATTGAGTTTTCCATTCAAGTACATTTTAAATCCAATAGATGGCGATACAATCGAAAAGACTTCTCAGGTACTTCGTTTTGTCCCCCTCTTTTTGGGTTCCCCCTTCCCGAGACGACCCGAACGGTAAATCCGACAGGTGTCAGTCCGTAAACCTCTCGAAAAATAAAAAACGTGCTCGCCTCTTATTTATTAATTTGTCCGTCTTTCAATATTTAAGCCGATAAAAACTAACGAAATTATGGACATTACATTCGAATGGGACTTAATTTAGACTTTGATCGACGTTAAAATAGTCAAGAATAAAAGGAAAATCTACGAAAAGGTAGTCGCCTCTCACCTGAGATGCCAGGTAAGCCATTTTCCCCGTTATGATACCTTCATTTTTCATCATTTTCAAAGCTTAATTACGTTTAAAAACATCAATTATTATTACAATTTGACAATTACGTCTTACATTTCAACATTTTCTTAATTTTTCGTATGATAATTACTTTTTTTTAATACGTGGTGGGGAAAGGGGAATGACTTTACGTTTTTACCTGAATCTCCCCCCTTCTAGCCGGTGGTCTTTTTTTCCATTTAAAAATTGAGCTTATTTTTTGATAAAATTCACAATATTAGTTTATTTATTGCCTTTTTATGCTATTTTGAAGCGTTTTCAGACCATTAATAAAAAAACAGCCAATGTTAATTGTCTTGGAAATAACTTTTTTAACTTTAAAGAAGTTAAAAAAGTTTTGTACGTGTGCAAAATTTTAGTTGTTTTTGATAGGGCCATTCATCTCAATTTTTGAAAATTACCAAAAAATCGAAGTAAAAAGCAACTTTTCAATTGTTCAATCCCTCAAAATTTTGAATTTCTCTAAAAAATGCAGACTATTGTATTTATTATCCAAAATTTTAAACATAATTAGCTATTATAATCTTGTTCTAAACTAGACATTTTCCCCAAAATTGGGCATCAGTGTTAACAATCTTATAGAACATTCAAATTTACATTGCTAATTTTTTGCTACATCATTGTTTTTATTAATATTATTATATTTTTAAATTAATAATAATAATAAAAATAATTTGTTTAATTAAACGACTTCTATTTTTATTTTGTTTTCTCCAAATATCCAACTTGGGATGAAAAATAAAATTTGGACGGGTATTTTCGATTGGCGACGGATGGAGTGGAGTTTTTAAATTGGATAAATTTCTCTGATTTTTTTGTGCATTAGTCTTTTAAATTTTTAGTTTTTATTTCATGGAAGACGTTCCGCATAAGGAAAGCCTTTCGACCGTAAAGTTCATTGGACTTTCTGAGATTTCAGAGTACGTGAAACCTCAAAACGATCTCCGAATTTTCCCACCTTCTTTTAGCTGGAGAAAGAAAAAGGAAAAAAAAAGTTGATTTTTTTCAGTGCCGCTATTTGACGAAGTATTATTTAAATTTTAAATTTTCTCCTTGAATGATTTTTCAAAATTCACGAAGAATCTTTTTACTTATAACCTGTTGAAATTTAAAACAGTAACGTTGGTAAAAATAAATAAATAAAATAATATAGGAACAATAAATATTAGGAAAAAAATGTGTTGTTTTGGGATGTCATGTTGATGCCATGACACCCAGTGGTGATTTTCATTCCACATTGAAAGATTTTATTACGTTTTATTCAAATTTTTTGTCGTCCTAAAATACGGTCGATCATTTGTAAATCTGTGAATTTCTTAGTTGGTTATTTGTTAAATAATGTTGGCCCATTTAATAATTTATTGTCTTTTCTTCATAATTGCCAACTTTTTTTTTTTTCGAAGAAGGGAAAAAATTCGTAAAAAACGAAGAGTTGAACGAACTTGAAGGTTGGCTGAGGCCTCCGGGAACTGGTTTTCGTGAAATTGCCCGAAGATGTCTTGTGGGGAGGGGCCTTCCAGATCCCCAAGAAAAGGGGATTATGGGAAAAAGAGAAGGATGAAACGCAACCGGAACCGTTACCTTTTACTTTCCAAACTTATTTTTAAAAATTCAAGAAAATTAAATTTTTCTTAACTATTCTCAACGATGGAACACTGGAATCTTCTCACATGGAGCCTAATGAAAAAAAATTTCAGATCGTAAAATCTGGTTGTTCCACTGCACCTAATTTTTTTTCCACCATAACGAAAACTTTTCATATTAATTGTTATCATTGATAAAGTAAATGGGATTGGTATTGAACATTGAATATGAATGCAAGTATGAAGATAAAGAAAATTTGGTGAAAATCGGTTGAAAATCGTGGCCGTAAAGTGTTCCGGAAAAAAATGCTACGGACGGACTGCCGGCCGGCACCACAAAGTTGAGATCGGCAAAGATCAATATTCGATTTGACCCTCGGGGTCTGGAAGACCCTTCCAAAAACCCGACGTCGAGGGTATCACAATAACTTCTTTAAGGAAGTTAATTAATTCAAATTTGAATAAATCCATAAATATTAAAAATTAATTTAAAAAATTTAGTTTGTTATTATTTAATTTGTTGATATTTACCACAAACTCATAAAAATGACTAAACTTCCTGAAATTTTTTAAAAAATTATAAATTTTTGGAAATTGAAGAAAAAAGACCTCATATTTAAAAATACACAAGTTTTTCTGAACAAATTTGTTATTTTAATGACAGCATCAATTTTATTTTAAATTTATGAATTTCTTAAAATAAATTTCAAAAATGTTATAAAATATGAGATGTAATTCATACACGATATTGATATTTTATAATATATTCATAAAGCATTCACATTTTTGAATATGCGCAACTTTTGATTTGAAGAAGAAGACCTAATTAAAATAAGAAACTCTTTAAACATTGCTTTTTTGTTCCCCCTTTTTGATTGTAAAAAATGTATAAGGCCTCAAGACATAAATTTCTTAGAGACCTTTTGGTTGTCACCCTCAAGGTTTTTTTTTTAAATAAATATAAATAACAATACCTAAATATTTATTAGTTTATTAAATGTATTACATAAGTTTTTTTTTCTTTGCTGTTCATTTTGTACTTGGTTTTACAGATTCGGCGATTTGCGGGCTGTTCATCGCAACGTCCGGCCTTCAGGGTGCATCATTAGGCTCGGATGAACATAATATCGTACTTTTAGGATATGCTGTTATTGATCCTAGTTCAAATCAGGTAATTTTTGATCTAAAAAAAAAAAAGTTTTTTAACATATATTTTTTTAGATACTTGGTGTACAGGAATACCTAGTACAGCCGTCCAACTGTGATCTCAATTCTAATTTTCTTTCTGAGTCTGTCAAGCAAGAAACGCGGCTAACAGAAGCTGCAATACGGACCTCTGGAGTTCCTTTACAAAAAGCCATCTCCCTTGTATGTATTTGATTATCAACTACATTACTACTTTAATTTATTTATATCATTATTACTATTTTTGCTTCCTTTCCCCTTTTATTATACTTGCTTACCATCTATTGTAAGTCTGTGTATATTCTTTAGTCAATTTAGCCTCTGGTGAAACTTTGTTGAATAATCTATTTTACTTTTTTCTTCGATGGTGCCCAGAACATTAAGAAGGAAGTGTTTTATACAGGGTGTCCCAACTATCGAAAGAATGAACCAAGTAAAGTTGCTTAAAATTAGCGTAGAATCGATTGAAAGCATAAAAACATACAGTTCCCTTTTAAAATAACGCAGTTTTATACAGGGTGTCCCAACTATCGAAAGAATGACCCAAGTAAAAGTTGCTTAAAATTGAGTAGAATCGATTGAAAGCATAAAAACATACAGTTCCCTTTTAAAATAACGCAGTTTTATACTGGGTGTCCCAACTATCGAAAGAATGACCCAAATAAAAGTTGCTTAAAATTGAGCGTAGAATCGATTGAAAGCATAAAAACATACAGTTCCCTTTTAAAATAACGCAGTTTTAACAGGGTGTCCCAACTATCGAAAGAATGACCCAAATAAAAGTTGCTTAAAATTGAGCGTAGAATCGATTGAAAGCATAAAAACATACAGTTCCCTTTTAAAATAACGCAGTTTTAAACAGGGTGTCCCAACTTCGAAAGAATGACCCAAGTAAAAGTTGCTTACAATTGAGCGTAGAATTGATTGAAAGCATAAAAACATAGAGTACTCTTTTAAAATAACGCAGTTACCACCTCTCTGGGACATTGTATATCAAAACCATAATCTACCAAATGGATTCTCCATCCAAAAATAAGGGGGTTAACATTTAACTTTTTTCTGTAGGACTAAATGGTTTGCTGTAAAGTCATTGGTCTCTAGTTAGGACACCCTGTATGCTCTGCAGTTGATGGCCTTCTAGGCTTTTGGTTCCTTGTGTATCATTTCCGTTGGATATGTGGTAATTTTTTTGAACCAAAGATTCACCGTTTTTATTCAACCTAATGTACCAAATCCACTGCAATTTTTAGAGATTAATTTAATTCCCTCACATCAACTTGGATGTTTGGTTTGCCTAGTCCAATGAGTCCCTCTGGGTTCTATGCCGCGGTAGAATTCTCTTTAAGCCTTTAGGCTAAAATCTTTTCAATAATATGGAGTATAGAACCCTTAGATTGTTATAGGGAATGAATGCCAATTTTAAATGGTTTTTTATTTATTTAAAACACTTTTAGTTAAAATTTATTATATAATTTTCTTCATTATTCAACAGATAGCTTTTGGCCAACATTAAAGTAATTTTCAGAACAAATTATCACTATTATTTTTTACGTTTTAGTTTGAAACGTACTCAAGATCGTTGAATGTGGAGCCGTCGACGATACGGATGGCGACCGACGGTCAACTTCCGCTCCGTCAGTGCCTCCACCCAGAATCGAGCGCAAAAGACATTCCCCTTCCGACACAGTACAACGCATTTTGTGACCTCCGCAAAGATGTCGCTCGTGTCTACGGTGCCGGTGATGCTAAGTTCTCATCTATAGCGGAGATGCTCACTTTTCTTGATGTCCCAAACTCATGTGACACCTCATTCTTCTCCAAGGAGCTTCGAGACATGACCAACATCATACAACGGCTCATTTCTGACGGTATGACCTATTACAAAGCTCTAAAGTATTTCTGCCCAAATTTAGCGTCAATGTGGTCTTTTTGAACATGGTTTTCTTCCAACCAATTCTAAAATATGCCATTTTTAGGGTGGCTTATAGCCTCTTTTTAGCCAAAAATAATTCTACCTTGCTCTGACTTTTCCTAAGGAGCGGGTTGGGGTTGGGGTGGAGGCTTTGGCACAACTATTAATTTTATCTTAATTTTTGATAAAAAATTATTAGTTTTGATTCAATTTTAAGTTTAATTATCTTAATTAGACTCTTAACTAGAATTAGAATCATGGATCCTTTTTATTCTAGAATTTAAGTCTCGGTTATGCCAACATCCCCCACTTTCTCAAAGCTCATGCTTAAAATGAGTGCTTATCAAAATCTAAATGAAACTAAGATAAATATAAAAAAAAAAAAAAGAAGAAGAAAGGTTATCATCTTATCTATTACTGTATAATGAGAAAATAAAAGATATTTTCAAAGATAAGACCCTCCACTCTTCCCCTCACTTATTTTTCCCATTCGAAATCTCTTTCTCAATCCACTTGATTTATCCACAGGTACTTTTATTTTATTTCCATAATATTTTATATTTGGCCCCAATTAAAAAGGCGAATTTTGCATTTTTATTTGGCGAGTCTTCTGTTTTCATTTATTTTGTGCCGATGTTTGCACTTTCCCCCTCATCGTATTACGACACCGTTTTTGTTCTTTTGTTCCCATCGACGTGTTCACAATTAATTGAAATCTAAAATTATTGTTTTAGGGTACAAATTCTCTGAAGTGGAAACTATTCAACTTTATTTAGAACCTGGCATTTGGTAAGTTTATAAATTAATTTAATTATTAATTATTATTAAAAAGTTATATAAAGAAAACCTAATTTTTTAAAAAATATATGTACTGAAATTGAATAACCTGAATTTGTTTTGATTGCTTAGTGGCGTTGTGTTGAAATTTACACTTGTGCAAATATTGAGAAATAATTTTTGTTTTGTTCATTTTAGTTCAAAGGATGAAGAAGTGGATAGCAATTGTGTAGTGCGAGCACGTGGGCTTCCGTGGCAATCTAGCGATCAAGATATCGCTAAATTTTTCCGTGGACTTAATATCGCAAAGTAAGTGCGCTAAAATTTGGTGATTTTGACTTTACCCATTTTTGCAGAGGAGGGGTAGCACTTTGTCTTTCGCCTGTCGGACGACGTAACGGTGAAGCTCTAGTACGATTTGAATCTCAAGAGCATCGAGATATGGCGTTGAAAAGGCACCGACATCACATGGGGCCGCGATACATCGAAGTTTATAGAGCGCCGGGCGAAGATTTCGTGAATGTTGCAGGCGGAGCTAACAACGAGGCGCAGGCGTTCTTGACAAAGGTGCCCAAGTCATCATTCGCATGCGAGGTCTTCCATATGACTGCACCGCACGACAAGTTGTAAGTTAAACATTAAAAAAAAATTCAATTATTTAACTTTTTTTTAGATTGAATTTTTTGAAAATGGAGAGAAGCCGGTCAAAGTTATGGATGGTGAAGAAGGGATTCTTTTTGTCACCAAGCCTGACGGTAAAAGCACTGGTGATGCTTTCGTACTTTTTAAAGAAGAAAAAGAAGTGCCAACGCTCTTGCAAGACATCGCGAATGCATCGGGACGCGATACATCGAATTATTCCGTAGTACAACTGCTGAAGTTCAACAGGTACAAACAATATGTTTATTTTATCTAAGTTGAAAAACTATCAATGCATTTTTAAAAACATTTATTTTTATTTTTTCACGCTCTTCACAGGATGATGGTAAACTAAAATACCTTTGTTATGAAAAGAAAATTAAATACTTAAAATCTTGTGATAATTTTAATGTAAATTTAAGGATATCTTTAAAGTTATGAACTCATCTGAATTGATAATAGAGGTCACATTTTATGGATTAAAAGGCTAAAAATGTCATCCTCAAGAAACGAAAGTTTTTTAGAAAAAGGCTATACTAAAAAGTAATAATTTTACTTTAACTAGGTCCTAAACCGTGCAATGACACAAGGGGAGCCAATGAAGTCAATTCTACCTCCGCTTCCTCATCCTTCGATGACTCAGCTTCCGATACTTCCTCAGCATTTAATCACTTCAGGAACACTCAAAGATTGCATTCGCCTTCGAGGACTTCCATATGAAGCCCAAGTTGAGCATATTCTTGAGTTCTTAGGTGAACACTCAAAAAATATTGTTTACCAAGGTGTCCACATGGTCTACAACAGTCAGGTATATAATTTCTTTTGAAAATAATTAATTGTATTAATTATGAATTTACAGCATCAACCAAGCGGAGAAGCTTTTATCCAAATGAATAGTGAAACTTCTGCATTTAATGCTGCTCAATTACGTCATTATCAGTAAATAAAGAATTTAAATATTTTTAGATTATAAAATTTTTTTACAGAGATATGTGCTTTGGGAAGAAAAAACGTTATATAGAAGTGTTCCAGTGTTCGGGAGATGATATGATGTTGGTGCTTTCGGGCGGTTTACCGTTGGCGCCGCAGTTGAGCCCGCCTGGTTCGAAACCTTCGACAGCGAATGCAGCACATGCTGCAGCGACATCTTTGCTCTCGCCAGGTATTTACGATTACGGAGCTGGTGGCGCGTCGGCGGCCGAGCTCCACTACGGCTTTCCGGGAATTTCACCCGCACTTCTACCGCCGCCCCCTCAATCCGCCGCCGCCGCTGCTGCAGCTCAAGGACTTTTCGTCCTCCCAAAATTCGTCGTTCCGCCACTCAAGCGAACCTGGAATCAGGCATTCATTCCTACCGGACAGTTTCAGCATCAGATGGCCCCTTATCATTTTGGCCCCACTCCAAAATATCCAAGACCCGTCATCCAAACGTTCTTCCCTTCACTCTAAACACTAAAAAGAAGCCCTAAAATCATCAATTTTCTCTCTAAATCCCATCAAATTTAGATTTTTCAATCTATTATCCATTTTATACTCCTTGTGGTTCTTGCACGTCAAAAGAAAGGCTAGAGCAGGGCCTTAAAGGACTGCTATTGGTCAACAGGTGTGACCTTGAATCATTCCTAGCCTATTGGTCAACAGATGTGGCCAAAACCACCTCATCCAACCACCATCTACTGCAAAGCATGCAATTTCCGTATATCATTCTAACCTTTCCCAGGGTTTATTTTAAGATCTTAAGAAGTGCAATATTTTTTTTTTGTTTACTTATATAGATTATTTAGTTAGTTTTTATTATATTATTCTTTCCATTATGTTAACGACATTCCATTTGGTTGTGTTTTATTTCATTTATTTTCTCTTTTTACTTATCTCTATTAGAAGTTAAGCTCCGGAGTACTTAATGAGTTCCCAAGTACTTAAAATCTAATTTAGATTAATTTTAAGGTACAATTTTTTTTTCCGCATTATGTACTTAGTTCTGTTTTTGCTCTTATTAAAAATCTATTCAAAAGAAAAAAAAAAAAAGCATGATTTTTTTTGCTAAAAATTATTTCTGGTCGTAAAAAAAATCATGGTTTTTTAATGGTTTGTGGTATTGGGTTAATGATAGTTTTTTGCACTGTCTCTCCACAAAATTTAAAAATTCTACTAATGGTGATGTAGGCTTTTGGTGATAAGTTGCTTATAACTCCAGAATGGCTAGCCTTATACAAAAAGAAATGAGTAAAGACTTTTCATTCATTCAATTTTCGTCTATGGCCAGCATTTTTGAAGATGTTCAAGCAAAAATAATTTTATCCTTTGCATATCCTTCAAAGTTCAATTTTTAAAAAGTATATTTTTAAAAAACAATATCCATTCTATCTCAAAAGCTGCTTGTCTTAGACAAAAAAAAATGAATAAGGGTTAAAAGAAATTTAGTTTCTAAAAAAAGTGCTTTATTCAATTTTTGTCATTGACTAGCTATTGCAGGAATGCAAGCCAAAAATCCCCATCCTCAATGAAAAACTAGAGAAATCTCATTGTGGGAGACACAGAATTTTCAAATCGGTAAAAAGAATTTTTTACGACCAAAATAATTTTCCTATCCCCATTCCCTCTCAAAAAAACGGGTTTTGGTGGCTTTTCAAGTCCAAAAAGGCTTTGGTGTAAACAAAAACGTCAACAATGGTTTAGGAAAATAAGGTAAGGGCTTACAGAGTGGTCTTACAAATAATAATATGGACCACTTTTGTAAAATATGCATTCGAGAAACGACAGAAGGTGACGGATGGGCTTTCACATCAATTTTGACCGTTTTATCCTTATTATTATTATTTCACGATTAATCATTTTTTTTTTTTGGTGTATTTAGAAAAGATGTCCATTTTCACAGGATTTGGCTATTTTTTTATTTTTATTTTTTTTGGTTGCGGATTTTTTTGGGTAGTTTTTTCATTGAAAAAACAGCTTTCGGAGGTGAGTTTTATTTTATTTTTATTTATTTTTCCATAATTTGAAAAAGATAAAATCAAATTACGAAACATACCTTGCATGCTATGTGTGACTAATAAAAAAATTTTGGTGCAAAAAAATTTTGGATGTGGTTCTTTTGGTGTTTTTGTCCCGGGTGTGGTGTCTCAGAAAAGAAAAAAGTGGTTATTGGTGATACAAAGATTTTGCTTTTTGATGAAAATCTTTTCCTTGGATGTAAAATTTTTATAAAAAAATTAATTACAAATTAAAATGAATGTGGTAGATTTAGGGGTCCAAAAAAAAGTAGGCTTTATTTATTTTTTAATTTTATAAGTAGCATTATATATTTTTATATAATCATTTCGCCATCTCTCCTCAACAATATTACAATTTCAGCCATCTTTTGTACCATCATGCCAACATTTTTCTTTTAGATACAAAAAAAGTGAGCTAAAATCTTTGCATCATCAATTATAAAGCACAACAAGTTGTGGTGTTTTCTCGCTTTTAATCCCCCATTAAACAGCACGCTGTCATCCACGAGAACAAAAAAAACACTAAATGGAATGTTTTTTTTTAATGATCATTTGAAATTTAATGGAATTTTTATTTTTATTGTTAGCGCGTAAAAATACGCATCCAATTTTTTTTTTAACTTTTGAAATGATTAATTTTTAGTATTCTTATTATTTAAATTTTTTTATTGAAAATTTTAAGGTGGGCGTTATGTTATACCGTTCTTTTGGCCGTACCCGTCGCCGCCGGTTTCGCCGCCTCACCAGCTCGTTTTCCTTGGTCCGGATCCGCCGTATCCGCCGCTCGAAGTCCGCATCCCCCCGCGAACCTCCCGCCGATCACGCCGATTACACCGACCGTCGACATTTTCCCGCCAAGATGGAGCCTCGACTGCCACCCGCTCCGCCGCACCCGCCAGTCTGCGCGCCCAACCATGCTTAGCACCAAATACTTTATATATACTCACGTTATATATAAACAAAACAATAAAAAATAAGCAAATTTTGCCTTTAAATCTAGTTTGTTTTGTGAAACCTAGTGCAATATTAGAAAAAAATTTTATCCAATTTTATATAATAAAAATAATATATTTAATATATAAAAAAAAGACTATTATTATAGAAATGTTAAAACACTTATATTTTGAACGTGATATAATATTTATATATTATATAAAAAGTTATAAAAAAAAGTCTATTCATTCTTCCCACATCAGTCATCCCTCGTCCAATTCAAGTATTGGACTGAAACCATGCAAAATCTGGTTTTCGACTTTACGGAGTTTAAAAATTGGTTTTGACTGTTTTGAGTATCCGCCAACCGGAGTCATGCAATAAACTTTGATCGCGTGGAGCAGCGTCAGGGTCCATAGCTCTATTGGCTAACCTGGCTTGTGAGCTAGTTCATGACGTTGACGTCATTGACTCAATTAGAGAGGAGGATGATCGAAAAGGTTAAAATTCGTCCTTTGGTTACACAGTCAGGCTTACACTTTAATGAACGGTTACCAACAAACACTTTAAGAGGTCCAAAAAAGTTTCTTTACTTTCTTTTTAATGAAGTAAACCATTTAAAAATCAAAACAAATAAATTAAAATTTAACCAAAATAATATCAAAAATCAACAACTTACTTTATTTTGTTTGGAACATAACCTTATTCTCGAATAACCCTTTTAGCCCTGATTTGAAGATTTTCTCTCCCGAAGCCCTACTTTTTATTTTCGAGTGGTTTCACTCAATTTCTAGTTTCCAGACCAAAGTCTTTACATTTTTATGGATAGTAAACAAGTAAAATATTTATTTGAATTAACCACACGTTAAAAGTCGAGAAAAGAAACGTTTTCTTCTAATCTTAAAAGGTGAGGACGATTTCTATGGAAATTAGGTCACCCCTAAACATCCAAGATAACTTAGGAGCATCTTCATTTCCCTTCCTGGTTTTTTTTCTTAAATTTTGTTTTATTTTTTCCCTCTTTATTTATTTATAATTGTTTTTCTCAAATTTTTCGCTTTGAACGCTTACAAAATAATTTAAAGGGTAATGTGGACCACTTAAAAATAATTGAAATTCATCCATCATTAAATTTTTATTTATTGAAAATATTTGATATTGTAAGGGAATTGATACATAATTCAAAATAAGGAATACGCATAATCGTCCTTGACACGTTTCAAGGCCAACCAGTTTGTAATCGGGTTGGCACTTTTAAGTGTGTCAAATGATGAAGTTCATTGATGTACTTAGTTGGCAGAACTTCCTAGAAATTCATTGTCGCCAACGTGTTTTTCTATGATCTCTAAATATCTTGTCAAGATGGTAACAGTGCTTACTCAAGATCCGTGAGGCTGAAGATAAGTAACTGAGTGCTGTTGCCATCGGAAATTCTTCAAAATTCATC
>JACGAQ010002851.1:0-36170 GCA_014119065.1 Orius insidiosus | reverse complement strand
GGGCCTTCGGCTTTCTAAGCAGGCGTCCCGTAACTTGTATAACAGTTTTATTAAGTAAAAAAATTCACATTATGCCAAATTTCTAATGCACTGCTCTCTTGCTTCTTCTGAAATCACAAAAGAAAAATTAATTAAAAAAAAAATTTGGAGGAGGGAGGCTTACCGAATTCCGATTTTGAGATTTTGGCATATTTTATGGTCGCATGTACAGTCCCCTTGGCAATAGCATTTTACACCTCCAATCGCTAAAAATAAAAATTCCAAGTTGTAATTTGTGTTTTTGAAGGTTGAGGTTCTTACAATTTTCCTCCTTTGAAGGCCTCTTCTTTTTGGCGTTTTCGTCTCTCTCTTTATTGGCAACATCTAAATTCGATTTCGACTCGCTTTTCTCTTCATCGGTTTGTTCTTTATTCCTGAAGCTAATTTGGGACGAACTACTGGACTTGGAAGGCGTTCTGCTACTTTTTGACGGTGGCGTTCTGCTACTTTTGGACGGTGGCGTTCCGCCATTTTTCGCCGACGTTTCACCAGATGACGTACTGCTTTTAGACGACCTAAAAAATTGTATGATTCAAAAAAATTTCAACGGAGCTTTCAAACGGTTGAGAGTTCAATTCCCACATTACGCTTCCTTTTGATGGAATACAATCGCTAGCATCACTTGAATACCACGATCAAAGCGCTATACAGTGGTTACAGCGGGAACATCGCCCCTACCGCCATTTTAGGTTAAACAAAAAAAACCCTCTCAAAGTTACAGGAGGTTTCAAAATTCAAAACAATGAAATTACTTTTCTTTTGAAGTTATGGATGATTTTTCCTGGTTTTCGGCTTCTTGGACGTCTTCATTGATTAGATCAAGGTTAGGGGAATCCATTGGAGCTTTCCAGATGAAAAGAGCACCGTCTGCTTGCAGAAACGACGGTCGACTGATCTGGCGAAATACCGACCGCTGTAATGACTGCGCCATGTCCGATCCCTATATGCGTTGGTATGCCTTCTTTATAAAGCCAAACTTTAACAAAAAAATCATTCCCTCCGGAAACCATGTAGCGGCCATCTTTGGATATTGCGAGCGCGTTTAAAGCTGCCGATCTGGAACCTTCGACTTCACGGATCAAAGAACCGTCGAAAGTCTCCCAATAGCCTATCAGACGGTTCGTTCCGGATGTCACCAATTGACAACCACTTGGATGGTATTTTATACATAGAAATAAGTAGTAGAAAACATAATTGCAAGGCGGACATTTTTCCTTTGAACAAAAAAAGATTAGATGTTAGGGAAAATATTGAAGTACATTATGTCCCAGATGATGCAGGAGCCATCTGTGGATGATGAAGCAGCTTCTCGGTCATTGGGAGAAATAGCTACTGATGAAACAGGACCTTTATGTTCTTTCAAAACTGCCAGAAGTTTCTGAACATCTCGCCTCACACACCAAATCCTAACCTGTCCCTCGACACCTCCAGAAACAAGTTTTTTCCCATCTTTTGTCATTGCTATGCGGAAACTCCTTTACTATGAGCATCCCTGATTGTATAAATGGCTTCCCACTTTGCGGCGCAAACGACCTCACAGTTCCATCATTCCATCCTAAAATTAATAAATAAAAAATTTTTTAACCATTTTTTTTTAAACCAGTAACTATGCTTCTTCCATCATGTGTAAATAATATGATGAACAGGTAAAATTCGGGACGCTGATCCTCAAAAGTTCCTTCATGAACCCCCCAGACTCGAACATCGTTTTTAGAAGCGGTAGCAAAAACGTTTGAATAGTCGCTGAAAAAAACATTATTGCCAACATTATATTATATCAACCTGGGAATGCGATATCAAATGGCTTCAACATGACATGTCAGATATAATTTTGATTCAAACGTTTTTAAATCGATAATCAGGATTTCACATTTCATATTCCCAACGATGATAGAACCTTTTTCTAAGCATATCCATCGATGTGACAAACGCTCCAGCAAAACAGCTTTTTTCCTTTAAAAAATTTAATAAAATTGCCAAATTGTTGTTAAATTTAATTGAGAAACATGAGCTGCGGTCTCAGCTTTTTTTTAACTGAGGCTACATTTTTACTGCATTTTCGGGCAGTTGAGCAATCTCTGCAGGTTTTTGTTAAGGCTTTGTTACTCGATGAACATTTTAGGCGTTCAAGTCCATCAAAAGTTGACCTTCTCCGTGTAAGAAGGTTATTGAAGTATAACCATTAAGAAGGTTAATTTTTAAAGGCTTGTAAATCGTAAACCGTTACAGATATTGAAAAAATGCAATAATAAAATCAGTTGGAAATTCAATTCTCTTCAATTTTTATTCTATTCATTTTTTCTCTAGGACGCACTGTTTCAAGATAAATTAAAAAAAAAAAAAATTATTTTCCGAAAATGGTGCATCCTAGAAAAAAATAATTAAGTACAAATTTATAGATAATTAAATTTCCAACAATTTTTATTTATTAGGTGTACAAAATGAAACTCAGCCGCAGCTTAAATTTGAATTTTGTAGATTTAGCCGAGTATCATTTTGTACACCTAGTAGTTCATTTTTCCAAAATTTTAAGCATTTTAGGCGTTAAAGTCCATCAAAAGTTGACCTTCTCCGTGTAAGAAGGTTATTGAAGTATAACAATTAAGAAGGTTAATTTTAAAGGCTTGTAAATCGTAAACCGTTACAGATATTGAAAAAATGCACTAAGTAAAATCTGTTGGAAATTTATTCTCTTAATTTTTTATTCATTTTTTTCTCTAGGACGCACTGTTTTCAAGATAAATTTATTTTAAAAAATTATTTTCCGTAAATGGTGCATCCTAGAAAAAAATAATTGAGTACAAATTTATAGAAAATTAAATTTCCTACAATTTTTATTTATTAGGGTACAAAATGAAACTCAGCCACAGGGTAAATTTGAATTTTGTAGATTTTAGCCGAGTTTCATTTGTACACCTAGTAGTTCATTTTTTCAAAATTTTGAACATTTTAGGCGTTCAAGTCCATCAAAAGTTGACCTTCTCCGTGTAAGAAGGTTATTGAAGATAACCATTAAGAAGGTTAATTTTTAAAGGCTTGTAATTCGTAAACCGTTACAGATATTGAAAAAATTACTAAATAAAATCTGTTGGAAATTCAATTCTTTAATTTTTATTTTATTCATTTTTTCTCTAGGACGCACTGTTTTCAAGAAAATTTAAAAAAAATTATTTTCCGAAAAATGGTGATCCTAGAAAAATAATTAAGTACAAATTTATAGAGAATTAATTTCCTACAATTTTTATTATTGTACAAAATGAAACTCACCAGAGGGTAAATTGAATTTTGTAGATTTTAGCCGAGTTTCATCTTGTACACCTAATACTTTGGTATCTTAGACCGCAGCTGAGGTGTAATAGAAATAAAATTTTACCACGACGAAAGAGGATATGGTGTCGACAGTCCGCTTTTGATCAAATGTCTGTCAATTTTGATCTCTTTGGTTTTGACGAGTTCAACTTTTCCGTCGCCGGAGCCGACAACAAGTCTATTGTTATCAAGCACAAGAAGCGCCCGAACGCCCAAAACCCAAAGATCTGAATCGAGCGGCCTTTTTTTAACTTTCGGATGTTTCATAACATCCTATAAGAACAGGTGGTGCTATCGGGTTAAAATCGTTTATATCCGACGAAAAATTCGTTTTGACTTTCATATCTCCTGTGCTTGTCCCACAATAGGCGAAAATGTCGTCAGGAGTCATCTAAAAAAGGTCCATTATTTAGAATTTAAATTTAACTTAATACTTTGATACAAGTGACTTTTCTTCGTATTTTTCCTGTTTGAACAGGAAGTCCTGAGACGGTCCTTTTGGAAGGTGAGAGCGTCCAAAGTTTCAACGTGTAGATCCTCCGGTCATAAAGCAGAGATTCCGAACGCTCGAAACACCAATCGTGAGCGCATCGCCGGCGTTTTGATTCGACGAAAAAACGCCGCAGATCGCGTCCAAAGTATGAATATCGAAAACGACGACATTCGCATCATCTTTACCACCCAAAGAGATAATAAAGCGTTCGCAAACTGAAAAAGCGACGTTCTCGACTCTAACTTTGTGCGATTCATGCGACATTTTCAACTCGCCCGTCTCAAACTCCCACACGAAAACAGGCGCCTAAAAAACAGCAGAATAAAACTATCAGACAATTTTTTCTTTTCTTACACGAAATCCCATGGTTAACTTGCCCCAGCGACATCGCCCAGATTTCGATATCGATTGTGTAATCACATTCGGACCTTCCAAAACCTATTTGTCTTCGTCTCCAAACTATGTATCGCAACCTTCAACCAAACGATAAACACGACATTCTTCCCACCAGGATGCACATTCAAACCCTTAATTGCATTCCCTAAAAAATCATTATAAAATATCAAAACTAACAGTACCATCAAATCCGATGATTGAACGCAATTCTAGTCTTTCACATCATCTATTTCTTCCATTTTTAATAAACAAACTTAGAAACAAGTAACTATGGCAACCATATGTTAGGTTATGTCTGAAAAGGTTATTAGGCAATTTTCCATCGCTACTGCATTATATTGTGTTTGTTTCTTCTTTTATCTTTTTGGCGTCTGATTTTTTTTCTTCTGTTTCGCCTTTAGGATGCTTTCTCGTTTGTTTAATTCACTGGTTTTTATGGAAAAAAGTAAAAAAAAAAAAATTTGTGTATTATATAAAATATTTTTTAGAAAGAAAAATCGTATTGTGACTATTTTTCGCATGGCGATGCTGAATATATCGAAAAATATTTGAAGCGATATGACAGAGAGGCGCCGACGGAGAAGTCGAACCCGAAAACGGTTTCTTTGCCCAACTTCCATTCACCGCAAAAGCGTTTAGTCGAAAATCTGCAAATATTTACAAAGCGAAGAAAAATTCCAGGCCGCAGAGTTCGCAAAGTCGTAGTAGCGATAAAGAAAAAAGACTAAAAAGTCTTATTTTTTTGGAAAATCCATCCTCGGAGGCTTGTCGCCCTTATCTATTTCTAATAGAAATATCTAGGTGTTTTCGACTCTTTACGACCGACATTCGCAAAGGTTATTTTATCCTGACAAAAATCCAAGAGTTTCACATTTTCTTTTTTTGTGTAAATAAGGGCCATCTGCCTACTTTCTTTTATTTTTTTGGGTACACGATTCCATCTTAAGAATCCGCCATTTTTTTTTATGTAAAAGCTTGTGTTGAGTTAATTTTCAGTAACGAAAATCCTAAGAGCCGTAATAAACGCCGAGAAAAAAGTCTAAAAATACAAAAACCGAAAATTCGAGCCCAAAAACGTGTTCTTTGCCTAGATTTGAGGCGCTCCGGGTACGAAGGGCGAACTCAACAAAATGTAGTTTCGAGATATTTGCATTTTAAAGTTTTATGTTACGGGCGAACAAAAGTCAGAATGGGAAGGAAGGGGGGGGTGTGGACTAGGATGTGGAGTTCGCCCTCGGATATCGCAGTTAGAGCTTTGCAGCATATCGGTTTTTACGTATTTAAAGCGGAAAAAAGGGCGAACTCAACATAAAAATTATATGGGTGTATTCACCAAGAGGTCTAGAATCTAAAAATGAAAAAAAAAAAAAAAAAATTGTCCGATGTTGAGTTCGCCTTTCGTACCCGGAGCGCCTTATTTAGCCCTTTCCTAAAGCACAAGTCCCTAGAAAATAAAATACTGGTTTGAAGAGCTTCCAACGAAAACTTCCTTAAAGAGAAGTAACAATATAGGAGGGGGAAGTATAGCGGAGGGGACGTACAACGAAGGGGGGAGGGGAAGTAAGTCAGGGGAAGTATAACAGAGGGAAATAAAGTATAACGAAGGGAGAGAAAGTATAAAGGAGGGGAGGTTTTTTTTCCGAGTTTTTCTTTAATTTTCCTGTTTTTTTTTTTTTTTTTTTTTAAATTGTTTTTTTTTTTTAAATTTATTAAGTTTTTTTGGAAAATATTTTTAAGTGTCAAGGTAGAAATAATGGGCTCTTTGGCCTACTGATGTGCCTCTCTTAATGGGTAGAAATACGTAATTTCTCCCTAAAAAAAATAATAATTAAAAAGTGGCAATTTTTTTACACCAAAAATTCTTAAAATACGGAGTAATTGGTGAAAATCGGTTGAAAACTGTGGCCGTGAAGTGTTCCGGAAAAAAAAATGCTACGGACGGCTTGGACGCGACGTGGAGGGTATCACAATAACTTCTTTAAAGAAGTTAAAAAGGCTATTTGGTTATTGGAGGAGCTTGGTCGTTTGTTCGAATATGGCTTTTTGGGATGGCTAAATTTCAGCAGTAAATGCCTTTGCGAACATTTTTTTGTCCTCTTTTCCTTTCAAGCGAAAACAATTGGTTTCTTGTGTAAGGCGATGTAGTTTGTATTCCCTGAAGAAGGCCGAAAAGAGATCTTAAAAACACAGAGGCCGGTTATTTATCTAAAGTGATAAATATCGCGGCGTTTTTTTTTCCGTGGTTAATTGCCCCCCGCGAGATATCTCAAGTACTTAATCTCAACATGCCGCATTTTCAAGAGCGTCCCAGAAGGTAGGAGACGATTTTCAACAATAGCCTAAAGAGCCGAAGGATAAGCCAAACATTCTCGAGCACTTTTATAAAAAAATTCGGGCCTTTTTAAATAACTGAGAAGAAATCCTTTAGATTCCGGGTCATGGAGGAAATTACGTCGATATTTTGTAAGATGTAAGAAATTTTAGTAGTGCTATTTATCACTTAATTTTTTGTTTGTTGCGACATTTCTTATCGTAAAAAAAGGCGTTGGAGAAAATGTAGGACCTTCCCAAAAAATCATCCCATTGATACATTCCATAAAACATCACATTTTATTGCTCGAGGCTCAATACAATATTCATAACTAAAAGAAACCTTATGCAATATTCAAAAGGTATGCGGGCTCAAAATTTCCAAACGCCCCCGAATCTTGAATTCGAACAAATTGCTAATTGTTTCTCCGTAATTCACCTGACACTCGAAAGCCCGAGGGATGAATAAAGCGCAGCTTGTTTCGCAACAAGGACATGGGAAGAGTGGCCTAGGTTACCGTGGGTTAGCGAAACACCCCCACGCCTGTTAACTGGGAATGGCGGATTCGTCATTTGCAGCTGCCAAAAAATGGACGTTTTTTGTGTTTTTAGTCTGGCGTCACGATCTTTAGCGGGGAATGGCGCCTTCGTCATTTCCAGCTGCCAAAAAATGGACGTTTTTTGGTGTTTCTGTCTGGTATCACGTTTGTTAGCTGGGAATGGTGGATTCGTCATTACCAGCTGCCAAAAAATTAGATGGAAATGGCGCCTTTGCCATTTGCAGCTCTCAAAAAATGGACGTTTTTTGGTGTTTCTGTCTGGCATCAGGATCTTTAGCTGGGAATGGCGCATTCGTCATTTGCAGCTGCCAGAAAAATGGACGTTTTTTGGGGTTTCTGTTTGGCATCACGTTCTATAGCTGGGAATAGCGCCTTCGACATTTGCAGCTGCCAAAAAAATGGACGTTTTTTGGTGTTTCTGTCTGCCATCACGTTCTTTAGCCCGATAAAATTAAATAGAAATCCAATTACAAAATAAACTAAATTCCTTCCCTAATTGACACAAATTTCCAGTTAACCGTATTCATTGGCTAATTTTGGTGTTATTAAAACGTACAAGTCTATTAATGAATGTAAAATTTCTCAATATTGATTGCATGCTTTTTAAACTAAAGATATTCTGTTAAAAAAAACTTGTTATACGCCTTTAAAAGATCAATTTGGGAATCCAGCCAACATAATATTTCGATTTAAAAGTATAACTTGCAGAATACTTTTTTCGATCATAGCATTTGGAGAGAACCTTGCAGATAAGGTCGAAAATGGTTTTTTCGAGAAAGGATTATGGAGCAAAAAGATAAGAGAATAGACGTGATTTTTCGTTGAAACCCCTCGTATGGAGTTAGATATCCGAACGCGGTATTGGTTAAAGTGGATTTACCAATAACTTGTTGAGAGAAATCTTAGATCGGTCGTCTCGGACCGAAGGCGGCCTTATTAGCAGTCCATTTAATTTATAAATTGAGCAGCCGGTGCCCCATTTGCCTGTCATGGAGTTGAGATAACGCCAGGTTAGGCCTCACCCCTGTCCATTAAGAGTGTAGGAGGCCCCGCGCGGTAGCTTATCTGACAAGTTCCTTATAAACTCGCCTTGCAACACCAAATGAAACGGACAAGCCCTTGATATCCTATCTACGCCGGTCGCAGACATCTAGGGGACACAAAGAAACTAGACGCTTCTTCTATAAAATTCACTTTTCAAGGCTATCGAGGACCGGTTCGATGTTAAAAAAAAAAATTTCGCTTTTCAGAGAACATCTCCAAAATGAGCTACCCTTGAATAAACATTTATGTGATCACAAATTCGCCGAAAGGCCATAACGACCCGGGTTTCATCCGGCGAACATAAAAAGTCGCCTACTCTGGAAGATTTTTTTTTTCCACTAATCAGCGATTCATCTTCGTCATTCGGAATCATATTATGAATAGCTTCTAATTTTTTTTAATTTAAAATGCGTCGACAGGAGGGCACTCGGCCGATTATCTACTAACACCTGGCACCATTTTCTCAAGGAGAAAATAAAATTATCGTTTGAGCCTAATTTCCCTCGTCGCTTGGAACGAAGGACAATGTCGTAAAAATGTCTTCCACCTTGATGATACTTCATTTTTTTCACACTCGTTTGTAATTTCATAGTCCTCATAATGGGAGCTACGTCTCAACTTTTCAATGGACTATGCTGAATCTGACGTAAACTTCCTCAAAGTCTACAGAAAAAAGTGACTGTGCTTCCTTGATGTAAGGTGAAGATCACAATTGTAGGTGCTCCCCAAAAACTGGCATAATAAAAATAGCTAGCGTACAACACTTATAAATTGTTTATATGGTTAAAAGCATTTAAAGTTAATTTTGTCCTCAGTAGATACTTTAAAACATTGTTAACAGAAGAAAGTGTTTCCTCACGTGTTTTCAACTCGGCTCGTTTTCATTTAAATTTCAAAGTCGACACGTGTTCGTGGAGGGAATTATGCCGGGTATTCGAGTCGGCGAGTCTCTGCTGCATTTGAACTGCAATCACGAGGCTCGGGACGCCCTTTTTCTGCAAGGTTCTTTTTCTCGTCGCACTCTCCGTTATTTTACAATCTTTTCAAAACACGATCGGACTACTCATTGATTGACAAGGTCTCCCAGATTAATCTTAAAACCTTTTCGACCCCCCGCTCACCATGTTTACCCTGCAATTCTCAAACTGACATTTTAAAAGAGATAAATAATTAATTTATTTTTTAAAAAAGCCACAAATGCATTCTGTATTCAATTTTAAATAGCAAAATGATAGATTCTCATCACGATTAAGATTAATGAGATTCCTACTTTCGTTTAAATAAATCACGTAAATATTATTTTTTAATAAGTAATCTAATAATAATAACTTAGAGAATAAGGAAGGACGAATTATTTAGCAAGAACTTTTTTTCATCTTAAAATAAGTAGATACACGATTTCTTTTCCTTCTTTTACTTTCAACTTTCAATGCTATATTTAAATAAATGGTAAATTATTGTAAATATTTGGATGCTTGCAGGGTACTTGAGTATCTAATTCCTTTCATTTTTTCTAGAAGCCATCTGCATTTTTATCATTGAAAAATCCATTTTCCTCATGAATATCATTTAAGAAAGAGTTTTAGTTATTTAAACAAAACTTGGATGCGAAATTCTGTTCGTCGGACATTTTTAACTTCCTTAAAGAAGTTATTGCGATTTTCACCAAATTTTCACCAAAATTTCTTTAGCCGGTGAAGAAGAATGTACGAGGGCGATTTTTGAATTTCGAAAAAATGGCGGAGATATGTCTGTTTGAAATGTTTAAAAATTCGCTGCTGCCGAACCGTTAATCCGATTTTCACCAAATTTTCACCAATTACTCGTTATATTTTTTAAGAATTTTGGTGTAAAAAAATTGCGACTTTTTAATTATTAATTTTTTTTAGTAGGAGAAATTTCGTACTTCTACCCCGTAACGAGAGGCACATCCCTAGGCCAAAGAGCCCATTATTTCTACCGTGACACTTAGAAAATTTTTCGAAAAAAAGAACTTAAAAATTTTTTCAAAAAAAAAAAAGAAAGAAAGAACTTTGAAAATTTTTCGAAAAAAAAAGAAAAAGAAAGAAAATCCCGGAAATTTTTCGAAAAAAAAGAAAAAGAAAGAAAAACCCGGAAAATTTTTCGAAAAAAAAGAAAAAGAAAGAAAAACCCGGAAATTTTTTTCGAAAAAAAAAAAAACTTAGAAAACTTTTCACAAAAAAGAACTTAGAAAATTTTTCGAAAGAAAAAAAAATAAGGAAAACCCGGAAAATTTTTTGAAAAAAAGAACTTAAAAAATTTAAAAAAAAAGGAAAACCCGGAAAATTTTTCGAAAAAACATACTTGGAAAATTCTCCTTTATACTTTCCCTCCCTACTACATCCCCTTCCTTTATACGGCTGACTACCGACTGCGCCGAAGTGACTACCTGGATTGAAAAATTATTGCCAACTGCGCCGGGAGTCCTATCAGATAATCTCTTGGGCTCTAAGCCTATGAGGCTATGACCAACTGCGCCGAACAAAATTAATAAACAATAGAGGTATCTAACGAGCGCAACCTCGCGAGAGGAAGAAAATTAACACTTTAGAGGTATCTAACGAGCGCATCCTCGCGAGAGGAAAAAAATTAACCCCCTAGAGGTATCTTACGAGCGCATCCTCGCGAGAGGAAAAAAATTAACCCCAGAGGTAACTAACAAGCGCATCCTCGCGAGAGGAAAAAAATTAACCTCCTAGAGGTACTTACGAGCGCATCCTACGCTACCTCGTTCCTAGATTCCTTAGGTACAGTCTTTTTTTTTTCCATTTTTAATCATTAAGGCCGGGTGAAGGTGCTTATGTTTCGTTTTCCCCAAAATAAATAATTTCGGCGCAGTTGGTATGCGGCGCAGTTGGTATCGGTAATGACAGCGGATTAGGGGTACCCTTGGAGTCCCGGCGCAGTTGGCCTTTTTTCGGCGCAGTTGGATAGAGCCCCTTTATACTTTCGTTCCCTCTGTTCCCTCTTTCGTTCACGCTCTGTTATACTACCCCTCACTTATACTTCCCCCTCCGTTATACTTCCCCTCCCATATACTTCCTACTCCGTTATACTTCCCCCTCCGTTATACTTCCCCCTCCTATATAGATACTTCTCTTTAAGGAAGTTTTCGTTGGAAGCTCTTCAAACCAGTACTTTTACCTCTTGAAAACTTCTAAAAATCTTAAAGGATCTTTGCTTATAAGTCAGTGATTCAATGATCATGCAGAAAAACAGAAAAATGTTTCAATTAGCTTTGACAATAAATTCTATATTTAGAATGAAACCTGTGTTATATTTATTTTATTTTTAACTAAAACTTTGTTAAATTACAGGTTTTACCTCGCGAAATTATACGAAGCATGTTATTATTAAACAGAGTTTTAACTATCGTATATGACGTCCTTAAAAGCGCTATTTTCCAATCATAAAACATTTTAATAGCTCGCACTAGACATTCAGGGTAAACTACAACAAAATATCGCTCCAATTTCAAAACGTAAAAAACTCCATTTATGTTTATTTATGACTAAAAAATATAAATCATAGAATTTTATTATATCTAGTATGTAATCGGTCAAGAGTAAATCGTTGGAAATAGACGGAATAAACCGAAATCCGTCCCTTGCTCAAGTTTTTCAAATGAGGTACTTTCTATGCGACCCTTTCGCACACCTACAATTGTGGAATATATTAACTCCTTTAATATAAAACCGTGAAATATTGCCGTTTGAAATATCTAATGGTCTTCCAGGGCCTTGTAGCGATATGACGGATTTAAGTGGAGGGGGAGAAATAATATCGTAAAAATTCGTCATCCAGGTCAGAAAAAATATAAATTCCACCTTGGATTTTTTTTATTTTTTTGAATCGGAAACTAGGACCGAACAGAATTATAGGGAGCAGTTAATATAAAAAACGACATTAGTGGGTGTTTAATTCTCAAACTTCTTTTTTAAAAAAGTTTAACATTATGACCAATAAATCATATACAAAATAAAATATAGCATTTTTAAAATTTCATGGTAGAAACTGAATATGAAAACAGCAAATGGGCTATTTTCACAAAATTAAAAATAAAAAAGTGGCCAGAGAATTTAAATATACACTGAGAAATCAATAATAATAGACTTTTTATCGATAGATGATTTTTTATTAAAAAGAAGAAGAGATAGGAGCAGTGATTTAAGGAACTACTATGACGTCATCAAGTTCCTCTACGGCAGAAACTAAGCTGCCCCCCTCACCAAAGTAGGAGTAGTTCTAAGCTAGGCCGTTACAATAACTGACGTCTGAGCGCTTCGGAAAGCGGCGCCAAAATTCAAAAAATAATATCCATCACAAGATTTCATTATTTTATCTCGGCCGCTTTAGGGGGGCCGACTAACGTCATATTTTTACCCAATTAGAACAGAGGCAGCGAAAATAAAAATCTAGTTTAAATCATAAAGAAATTGTTGATTTATTAGGCGTCATTTTGTTATCGTAATTGTCAAATCTCGTTCTAATGATTCTCGTCCTAATTCTCCGTTGCGAAATTTTCGTGGATCCGACCTCAAGATTTAAAAACGACTCGAATTTGTCATCTACTTAACTCAAACGTCCTTTACCTTTAAAGCTCGTGTTTATCCATCGTTTCTATTAACTCGGGTGATGTTCACAAAAAACCCTCATTAAAAAGATTTTTTCTTCTTTAAAAAATTATGTAAACATACCTCAGTTTTTTCTAATATGGAAGGTCGTTTTGACAAGTGTGAAACTTTATGATTGATTGTATGTTTCCTTGATATAAATTTCATTAGACCTTTTCGTTATGAAAACTTCTTTTTCAAGGGGAAAATAATGTATTAGATTATGACGATTAAATTTTTGTAAAAGCGGTCCAAAATTAGAACGGATGTTAGATTGCACGTTTCTCATCTTAAAGGTTCACATTTTAACTCGTAGATCAACATCAATTTTCGACTAAATTACAAGTCGCTTAACGTTAAAATCAAAAGTGAAATTGATCAAATTCGTGTTCATAATGTGGGGAGACGATCCAAAAAATGGAGTTCTAGAATTTCTTTCCACCTGCAAACAAGAAAGACCGCTTGTGAAAAATGAATACGTCCCATTGTTGTGGGAAGTCGGTTTCACTAGACGTTACGGCGGCTTTTGGAATCCGGGTGACATTTTGAGTGACACACGGACGTCTTCTCTTCGTTGATTTATCGGGCGGATTTTAAGTAAGGGAAGACAAAACCGCGTATACGAAAGAAACCCGTTTTCCTAAAAGAAAGCCCCCTCCTATTTTTGAAATTGATCAAATTCGTGTTCATAATGTGGGGAGACGATCCAAAAAATGGAGTTCTAGAATTTCTTTCCACCTGCAAACAAGAAAGACCGCTTGTGAAAAATGAATACGTCCCATTGTTGTGGGAAGTCGGTTTCACTAGACGTTACGGCGGCTTTTGGAATCCGGGTGACATTTTGAGTGACACACGGACGTCTTCTCTTCGTTGATTTATCGGGCGGATTTTAAGTAAGGGAAGACAAAACCGCGTATACGAAAGAAACCCGTTTTCCTAAAAGAAAGCCCCCTCCTATTTTTTTATGTCGACTTTCACAGCAGTTCCACACCCGTGTGGTCTTCTTTTTTTAACCCCCATTGTCAGCCCGACAAGAATTAATTCGAGTCAAAATGAGTGAATAGATTGATTAACTGTGCCAAAACCCGTCTTCTAACCACTCTCCTTTTTCCTCCGAGAAAATCTTATAAACTACATAGAATTATCAAGATATCTTAACTCTAGAATTGAATTTATCCTTATAGGTACCTTTCCCGATTGATTTATTGAGTTATAAATTATTTAACCACGGATTGATATCCAATCTTCTTGTCCGTTTCTTCTTGAAGTTTTATATACGTAGATCCAGGCAAGTATTTTTTTTCCAAGGTTAAATTCATCTATGTCAATCCTTCAGTACTTATGAAAACACTTATTTACTTGACCTCACTTTTTTATTCCATTATTTTCTTCTACATTTTCTTTAAATTGCTGTATCAAAAATAAAAGATTGATTAGTTCTTTAAAATAAATTCTGAACTTTAAAAACAACACAGTTCTTTTTACATGATTGGCGTTGACTGACTTATGAAGGCTCCAGATTAGATTAATTATAAAAAGTGTAAGAAAATTTCTTTTCTATTATGTTAGGTGTGAATTTTAAACAGAAGTCTTAATTATGGCACCAAAATCTCTAAGAGCTTATTTACTACTGAGGGCTGTCACCACTAAGGGATGATGAGGAGAACAAAACTTCTTCACTCAGAATTAGGAGTTTTGTCGATAGTTCAATATTGTTTTTTAGTACTATATTTTTTCCCTTACGACGAAAAAAGTCGGATTGATTCAGTGGTTATCATTTCGAAATGCAGTTGGTCTAAGCCGAATAACGTTTATGGCTTTTTAATGGTTAAGTTTAATTGCTTGTCAAAGGCTAATCCTTTTCCTAGGCAAGAAGCGGTTGACCATACCTTTTTCTCATTCTCTCTGAGAGAAAGGATTAAGTTGAGAACGTGTACTCAGAATAGTCGGGCAATTGCCGACTGGTCCTAATTGTTTTGGGTCTCTCCTTGATTAGTCCTCAGTCAGCCAAATGAAGTATTTTTAATACAAAAAGCAATAAATCAACGAAAGAGGCTGGCCAAGAGATTTTCGTACATTTTTTTTAACATGGACATCTTGGAGTCTTTGGATTTGGGCTCAATTATAATTTTGCCCAGTTTTAGAAACTGGTGACCTTTTGTGCTTTCCCCGTCTCTGAGTATTGCAATGCACTAAGGATTGATCTCAAACTAAAGAGCTTAAGATGGTAAGGAATTTACAGTTTCTAAAATTGAATTTTAATTATAGCAAGCTTCATGGAATATCGATTTTAGGTATCATTTCATGGGAAAGCGTCAGATTCCGTATAATAATCCACGGTGGAATTTCAGAATAAAACGTTTGAGCGAGGTAATGAGAGGAGACTGGGGAAGGAAGCTCCCTAGGGAATATAAATCCGCTCAACCCCCCCCCCCCCCTGTCGTTAACGAATACACTCGTATGCACGTAACCTGGATGATAATTTACATTTCATAACCCGTCGGATGCGGACTCAATGCGGAGATGTAAAGAAAATGAGGAAGGACCCCTCGAGTCTGGAGAAGAGGAGACAACGTGTGGGTCATTTGCATACAGAAACGTACACCGCAATATCTTCAGTTTGTTTATTATTGTAAATACATTTTGTCTCTTTTCACTGTTAATAACGGTCAAGATATAATATAGAATGTGACACTAGATAAGGTACTACTTCCCTACTTAACAAGTTTTATACGAGACAAGGCTTTCTCAACACCAAAGAGCGCTCCAGTGCTGTTTATTTGATTCTATTTTAGATACTGTTTCCAAGTTGATCCTTAGATCACCCTGATCACAAAAACGGCTGATAGCCATCAGAAATTCGCTGAAAGACTTTCTTCACCTTTATTAGCATAAAGAAAAATATGTTTATTTACAAAATGTTATGACAACGTGGAGCAGAGGTAAGTCGAGATGAGCTGTGGAGTGAAAGCACATGTATTGACCTCCCGACCTCAGGAAAAGACTATTAGAATATGCTAATAGGGATATAGTTATAGTTGCTATAGTTGTTTTGCCGGAGGCTTCTGAGTGTGGGCGGTGGAAGACTTGGCCCGGAAGAGAGGGGTACAACTCCTGCCTCCCCACATCGCACGACCGTTATTAACGTCGTGCAGATTTGCCGTCCCTCATATTAGCATAGAATCGAGAGCGATATGATTGTACGCCTCCATCTTTTCAAAACGCATCTTCCTATTTCGTTTATATAATAAAAATTTAAAAAAATGGGCGCCATTTTTTGTCCATAGGTGTATAAATCAAGGTTCATTAGCGTTTCGGTATTATTCGGCCAGATGGAATGATGAAGCTGCACTCCACCCACTACACTACCGTTTCTAAACATCCCACGTCCTATGTTTTAATTCGTTATTCCTTTTCTAAATATGTACGTGGAAAAAAAAGATTGATCGGATATACGGAGACGAGTGGAGAATTCGAAATTAATAGGTGGAATGATGGGAATCGAAAGACTCAAAACGATTCTTTTGTTTCCGGGCTTTGATTAACTAAATTGGCCAACTAATCAAACTATTATAGGCAATTAGTCAAAATTGTTTACTATCTTTAAAAAGAAGTGTGGAGACACTCGGCGATGCCGGAGGAAGATCTGGAAATAATTCTTTTTCGCCTGTAGACTCTGTTGTATTTCATGTCAGATAGGTACGAAAAAAGTCATATTTTCCGTCAAAATTAACTTTCCCCAAAAAAAAAAGTTTCTTGTGTTAATTATTTAGTGGTACGAAATGGAAAGACTACAAATCTGACGGGAGTGAAAGCCGATTTCATCCCTGAATATACCCCTATCCGATGTGTAAGATAATTCGGACATGGGCCAAAAAAGCTTTCCAATCTTTGACGGACGACTCCCCCTATTTCTTACGTCTTTATTTCGGCGAACGGTCGCTGACAAGTTGCGAAATCGTTTTTGACCATAGGAGGGAAGCGGATTTATACGAGAGCTTTCGAGGTTGTTTATGCTTGGCGAGGGATCCCAGTTGTCCACATCCGATCATTGCGGTCATAACGATGGTGGAAACGTGACGTCGCACCTTCCAAAATTGGATGCGCCATTTGTTACCCCTTTACGGAGAACTCATCGATCTCATTATCATATTTGGACTTCCGAATTATGAAAGCCAAATATCATTGTCGCACAGTTCTTGTAGTTGAAAAAATTTACCTTTCGAATAATTCAAAAGACCCTTGAGACTTAAAAACATGAACGAGTTTAATTTGTAATTTGTAACGTTTTTGAATGTTAAAGGGTAGAGATTGTGAAATAATTCAATTGTAAAGAAAGGATTCGAAATGTTTTATGCAAGTCCCATGAGCCATTAGATCTCGAGGTTCTTCATTATTGTCGAGCGGAGGGATTCATTAGTCTAGGCCGCATGTAAGGTAACGATCGCGGGGGCCGTATTAGACCCCGGCCGCATCTTCCCTCCTTCATGTAATTAGTTTCGGATTGGATTCATTCTCCACGGCCTCGAAACGTAAATGGGTTAATGTCGGATCAGTAAGGGAGCGACCGCGGATTTCAAACTTCATCATGTCATCTTTTGAGTTAGATTAAAGAAAGCCGAAAACCAAAGGAGCAACCTCCAGGCTACATTTTATGAAACCGTTTTAAATATTGATTTTCTTCCCATTTTGTCGCAAAACAAAAAACTTTATTATAATCAAATCAATCTTATTATGCCGTTTTCCGTACAAGGAATACACACTATAATTAGAAAAAAATAGGTTCTATAAAGCACTTTCAAGGCCTGGATCTTTAAATTATGAATTGAATATAGTAGAATAGTTATTTATCAAGAAATCATGACACGATTCTTAATTCGCACGGTATACGAATATTAAAAGAAGAAAAAATGAGTTACTTATGCGGGAAAAACAGGCGTAGTTAATTATATAGTGATTTTTCTGCATTTCTTTACGTTTGTAGGTCGATCATAAAGAAAACCGGCGACATGTAAATATCGCGAAAATGTGGTTGATAAAACGGGACGGAGAAAAAAAGAAAGCCTCAGGCTTATTAAGACGAGATCGGATGAGTGGAGGCATAATTTAAAGGGACCTGGATCGCTCAATAACCACAACCATTAACAAGTCACCGTCTAATCTGCGTCCTGTTGTAAATATTTCGGCAATTTATTTGTTCACAGCCCGGGGGTCGTATTTGTCACAATGTTTTAGATTTTCAAATTTATTAAACACCCACATCTTATTATCCAATTTGGACTCGGCATAAATACCTTCCAATTTCCTCCTCATTATTTTTAATAAGCTCCGGATTAGACGAAAAACGATTTTTCTTTGTTATAAAACATTTTTTTTAAACTAACAATCGTTAAAACCTGAGACCTAATTAGATTCAAAATACGTCGGAATTTGCGGTATTCGTTGGGGTAGGAGTTCGTGGAAAGGCGATTCGAGGGGGTAACGACGACGGATTCTTTTAAAGCTCAAGAGTTAAACGGAGCTCGTATAAAACGGATGGCCTAGCTATAGTTATTGTAGGTATTCGAAGGCGACAGATGCGGCCGAGGTATTATCTCCATTCGCCTGCAATTTGAAGTCGTTTCGCCTCGCTATTGAAAATTCCCCTCCGCTCAAAAAATCTTCTAAAATCGTGATTAAAAAAGTTTCTTTAGAGATCGTTCAAAAATAATGGCTTCTCATGAAAAAAACCGTCATACCCCTGCCCTCGATTGCGCGCAACAGCTAATGACAAAACAAAAAATTCCAAAGGGGCAGCAAATTCGAGCTTCCAACGAAAACTTCCTTTGAGAGAAGTAACAATATAGGAGGAGGAGTATATTGGAGGGGAAGTATAACGGAGGGGGAAGTATATGGGAGGGGAGTATATATGAGGGGAAGTATATAGGAGGAGAAGTACATGGGAGGGGGAAGTATAAGGGAACGAAAGTATAAAGGAGGGAAAGAATAAGGGAGGGGGAAGTTTTTTTTTCGAAAAATTTTCCGGGTTTTCCTTTTTTTTTCTTTTTTTTCAGAAAAAATTTCCGGTTTTTTTTTTCGAAAAATTTTCCGGTTATTTTCTTTTGAAAAAAGTTTCGGTTTTTTTCCTAAAATTTTCCGGGTTTTCCTTCTTTTTTTTTTGAAAAATTTGCTAAGTTTTTTTTTCGAAAATTTTTTTAAGTTTCTAGCAAGAAATAATGGGCTCTTTGGCCTAGGGATGTGCCTCTCGTAATGGGTAGAGTGTGAAATTTCTCCCTACTAAAAAAAATGGCAATTTTTTTACACTAAAAATTCTTAAAAAATATAAGGAGTAATTGGTGAAAATTTGGTAAAAATCGGAACAACGAAAATTCGGCCGCACCGAATTTTTTAAAATTTCAAACAGTCATATCTCCGTCATTTTTTCGAAATTAAAAAATCGCCCTCGTTACACCGGCTAAAGAAATTTGTGTGAAAATTTGGTGAAAATCGGATGAAAACTGTGGCCGTAGAGTGTTCCGGAAGAAAATGCTACGGACGGCCGGCACAAAAGACAAAGTTGAGATCGGTAAAGATCAATATTCGATTTCACCCTCCGGGGTCTGGAAGACCCTTCCCCAAAAACCCGACGTCGAGGGTATCACAATAACTTCTTTAAGGAAGTTAAAAATTCCAAAGGGGCAGCAAGTTTGAACCATTTCAATAGCATAAGCTAAATTACATTCATTTTTAATATTATTTTTTGTTGCAGTTTAATGCTCTAAGTGCACGGGGCTTTCTCCGGACAGAACGACCAAAAGATCACACATATGATTGTTTTCAGTCACGACAATTGCATAAAACATTTTATTTTATGATACACTTTAACATTCCCCACCCTTGTTTTATTGCCACACTTATGCCATTTCATTTTTCCCTCCTGTTCCCCATTTTTTAACATCCCGCATATTTAGCATATAATAAAGACGTTTTTTAGATTTTTAAATCCGGGAATACCGAAGGACGTTAAGATAAATTAGAATAGAAACGGAAGATCTTTCGATGGCCTTGCCTGGAGACTAGACGGCCTAAGACCACCCCCTAAAAACCCTCGGAGGAACATAAATCGATCAAAGATTATCTTCAAACAATCTCGTTCTTTATTTTCGTGTTAAAAAAGATAAGATGCTCTAAAGCGTATTAATAAAGCGAAAATACGATATAAAAGGGCCTTTTTAAATAAACCCCCAAGCTATTCTTCAAGGCGAACCAGTGCAGTATAGGAAATAGCTTTGTCCAAATTATAAAATCTTAAAAACTACTTGGTTCTACGACATCACGAAACTTGAGTGTAAAAACCTTTTCGGTAATAAATCTGTCTTGAAAAATGTAAGCTTCTACTTTAAAAGCCTCGTAATCTACTGCACAAAAACTGCATGTAAATTATATTGATTTCTAAAAGGTTCCTTTGATACGAAAATGGGTGGAGTCTATTATTAGCGTTTGAATCATGCCAATATATTGTCCAAAATTGAAAAACGGATCCGGTTTGCTCATTTGAAGGGAGTGCAGCGGCAGTACTTAGAGATAATTATCTTTCGCTTCTCTCAAACGTTATTGGGGCAGGAGCGGGGGTTCGTTGGCCCGGCACACAAAAACAAAAAACCAGATGTCCTTTGCCGACTTACATAAGAGAAGTCTCGGAGATGCTACCGGTCCACCCAACTTTCCACAGGCGTATTTCAGGTCCTCCTCCCCGAAATCCGTTTTGTATACCGTTTTCCCAAATGGAGAAAGTCAACTAAATAATGTGCCATCCTCTGCATTTTTTTTAAAAACACATTTTTCGATTGCTCAACCACCCCATTCTAAAACCAAATTAGAACATCCATTTATAAAATTGCTTTAGATGGTTTCTAACATCTGACCGTTATTTATTATATCATTGCTAAATACTTCTTTTTCTTGTTAACTATTACGATATATTAATGAAATGTTTTCAATATTCTGGTGTCTTTTATGATTTTTATCGATTAGATTGGTTTTCACTTTTTCAAGGTGTTTTTGTGATATTCTTTGGTTACATGATTGAGACGCTATGAAGACTCTGGAGTCTTCGGCAAAAATTAGGTGGGACTTCCAAGAATTGTGTTTGTTGAAGGATCTACACTTAGAAGGAAATCATAATTATTTTGGTTATTTAAATCATCTGATTAGCATATTTAATAATAATTAGATGGAGTGCCGTTATCTTCGCAGTTTTATACGTACATGAAGTGTGCTGTTTTAAGAGCTTTCGTCTGGTTATAGTGCCCAAATGAAGACAGACATAACCCGAGGAAAGGTTCGGCAATAAACGCCTACTTGGCCAAAGTGCAAATAACAATTAGCGTCGTGTATAGAGGTAACATTCCAGGTCCTGGAGGTTGTTTCTTTTTTTAATAGAGTTGCGCAAATCGGAAACATAAAATGAATCATAGCTCTTGGTATCCACATTGAAAGTCGATTGAGTGGAAACATAGCGACCAAGGCGGTAGTTAAAAACCCTCTGCGTCTTTTTAAAGAATTACTCCGTTTTATAACCGTAAGTAGTAAAACTGTACGGTACTAACTTCTGAGGGGGATGACTGGGGCGGGGGAAGCAGAGCTCGAACCAAGGAAAATAATGGAATGCTATATAGCCTTTAATCACCTTGTGAAGAGTCTACGGGCAATATTTTTCAAAAGCATAAACCCCATGGAGGTCGTCACTAATCCCCTACACGTTTTACTAGTTAACAATATTTGAAGAGGAAAAAATCTTTTACTACTAAAGCTTCTCAAGATTTTATTCACTCCTTATTGTAAAGTATGATCAACAGGACCTTAAAGCCCATTTCCGAAAACTTCAAGGGCTATCGCATCAACTTTCTTTTTTAAAAAGCTATGAAGTGCCGACCGCTTTTTGTGTGATACCCTGCATCAAAAATAACCTTCTGGCGTATTAGCCTATTAGGAAAACGTCGCTTATTCTGGAAGACAATAACATCTTGATTGCGGACATTTTCTTATTAAGAACGATGTCATTTTATGGCCTTCGTTCTTTATTTGAAAAACACGGATCTAAATTTAAAATTAATGGCCGAGTAATGACTCAGAAGCCGTTTCTGTAACTTCTCAAGTGTGTTAAATCACTAGGTGTGTCCTAAAAGCCGTGTAGGGACTTTTTGACGAAATCCAATCAGAGGAAAAAAATATCTGAGGTAACGTATCTGCCTAACAATACGGAGGCCCAAGGTTCGAATCCCCTGGATGTTTGTACGAATGATTTCGACAATTCCTTCACTCCTAGAATAGCGAGGAGACAGCCGACGTAGAAGTTCATTCCCAAAATGCGTCCACGCTATTCATTCGTCCTGCTGACTATGGAGACTATTTTTTCAATCACAAATAAAAAGCTAAACTTTTCATTTTGAAATCCTTCTTCAAGGAATGCTTACTACCTATCAAATTGTAGAAACAAACATCGTAAAGTTAAACAGGGATAAATGATAATATTCTTCAAGCTCTCATTACCTATTTAAATCTATTCAGAGTCAAGTAACAAGCTTGTGATATCGGAATCGATAAATTCCGGTATTATTAAAACAAATTATATTTTACGGTTGTCCTAGTGAAACCTAATGTTCTATATCGTTATCTAGATTTAAAATCTCGATTTCTGATTAAGAATACGGTCAATGTGATAAATATGTCAATGGTTTACAGGTTGTCTTTTATTTAATTATTATTTTAACGCTTGTTTAAAAAAGTTAAGTAGTTGATTATAATCCGCGTGAAATGCTCGCCTGACAAGAAACACCGTGACAAAGTTAAGCGCACGTAACCCTCTTGTATATCCTTTTTTTTGCGCCTTCCACGATCTTCTTCACTCTTTCACTGTTTTCTTTTCCGAAGATAAATTCCTCGTTACGTAAAGAAACGATACCGTTTGAGGAAGGGGGAGGCTTAGTGCCCTTAAGTAGGAGATTTCAACCGGGCTTAAGAGGCCTTTTTTTTTCGTCCGGGACTTAACCTAAGAAGTGCGAACAGCTTTCGGTGTAATCTCAAAGGCGTGGGCGCTCTACGCCACGCCGCCTAACGGTCTGACGCAACTAAGCGTATCATCATTAATTTGCTTAAAATCCAGACGTGATCGGTATATTATTAATTTCCATAGAATCGATTATAGAAATATTTCAAAGTCAAAATTTAAGGAAATACGGAGAAAGCTAATATTTTATCATTTTTCCCCATAGAACCTACCCTTAGCAACTGGGTCAATGCGATGTACCAGTGAATCCCATTATTGCACGTTACGAGTATGAAAGTTGATAGCCTTCGTCCGGTCATTAAAAAGTAATCAAATTAGTCGAACAATATATAGTGAGAGACCCGCGTCGGATAGAACCTAAAATCGGTTCTCGTGCCATGTCCCAACGCGCGTTCCCTCGCCATTTGACCCCTTTTGAGTTATCTCCACATTAAATTTTCTTACCTTTACTCACGCGAGCCAATAATAAATTTAACAGAGTTTTGAGACCATTTTTCTTCTCAACCCAAAGCAATTGGTGCTCTTGTTAGAGTAGCGGTTGTGTAAGTATATAATTGGAGAGGTACCTTCTTGAAGTTTCATCGCAGATTTGTGAACAAAACAACAATTTTCTTCTGTTTTTTGCACGTTGAAAAAAAAACTATTTGTTTTTAATTTGAGAAAGAAGGGTACAATTACAAGAGAAGGTCTATTTTCGTTTATGACATAATACTTTCGGTTGAAAGTCGATTTTGACGGCGTGATGCTGATTGACCTGGTGAACCAGCGGCCCATGACGACCCTAAACCGCATCGAACACATCTTTTTCTCACCTTCAAACTTTCACACCGAAAGACAAAACCACGTCAGCTCCGGATGATACACGACCTACCCCAGACAGTTTCTGCACCGTTTTCCTTAAGACAAAAAATTACACATCATCCCACATTCTTGAAAATAAAGAAAAAACATTTGCACATTTGTTTTGCATATTTTTAGTCCTGAGATGAATTTAAAAGCAGTTTCAAAACGTGTAAAAAAATTAATTGTGGGAATTCACTTATGACGGAATAAAACGTTGGATAAATCAAAATTTTCGACAAGGCTACGGAATTTTTTGGAGGTTCCGTGATTTTCGACGTTTCTGGCCCTTCCTACGCAAACGGCAAACGGGGTCTCTTTTGATTTATTCTTTAATGATGGGGAGAACCAAGGAAAAATCGATCGCTGTGATTTAAAATGCTAAAATTGATTTTTAAAAGATTTCTAAATATGAGAAAGGGGGAGACAAAACGAGATAATATTTTAGTGATTCACATCCGGCTGCGCTTTCCCATCTTCTGTCATAATATTTTGACCCATTGCCTGAGGAACCTCTTTTTCGTTCGCAACACTCAAAATGATTTTTAACTTAGTTTTTTAAAAAAGTTATTGTGATACCCTCCACGTCTGGTTTTTGGAGAAGGGTCTTACAGACCCCGGAGGGTCAAATCGAATATTGATCTTCACCGATCTCAACTTTCTGATTGATGCAAACTTTATTTTTGAATTTCGAAAAAATGGCGGCGATATGTCTGTTTTAAATTTTAAAAATGGCGCTGCGGCTGAACCATTGGTCCGATTTTCACTAAACTTTCACCAAATACTCCTTATATTTTTTACGAATTTTCGGTGTAATAAATTTTTTTTTTTATTTTTTAGCCGGGAGAAATTGGATACTTCCACCCTTTGCGAGAGAGGCATCCCATGGGCAGAAAGCCCATTTATTCTTCCTTCATACTTAAAAAAAATTTTGAAAAAGAAAAGAGAATTTTTGGAAAAAAAAAAGAAAACTGCAAATTTTTCAAAAACTAAAAAAAATCAAAAATAACGTAGACAATTTTTTTGACGACAAAAATTGAAAAAATAACTTGAAAAATTTTTCGGTGAAAAAAAAAAGAAACTTGGAAAAATTTTCGAAAAACAAATAAATAACTTTTATTTGTTGAAAAAAGAATTCGTATAAATGCATGAAATTATTCTTCCCCTCCTTTTGTACTTCCCCTCCTTTATACTTCCCCTCCTTTATACTTCCCCTCCCTAAACTTCTCCCCCGTTATATTTTTCCATCTCTTTAAGGAAGTTTTCGTTGGATGCTCTTCAATCTTTCGCTGTTGGCGGTAGGTATGATTTGATCCTCATCATCCAATTTACTCTAGAATCCGCTAAAATCGTACCGATATAGTGGGGAGTCTCGATGGCTAATTAGAAGTGTGGGCTTGAAGCCTTATCTGCCACCCTCCTCTCCATCGGCCGGATAGCCGTTAATTAACGAGTCCTGTAATTGTACCAGCACTCGTCGTGTGTGCTTCTCTTTAAACACCGGGTGAAGGCTTTGCACGCCATATGTGAGACGAAACGAGCCTTTTGAGAAAAATAATTACGAGTCTGTTAGCGTCCTTATCGCCTTTTAAATATTTGTTTTATCCGTTGTTTTAAAGAGTTAAAACCAACATATAATTACCGAGACCCGTTCTACATCCCATTTAAGGGTTTCTATTCATTATCAATGCGTCGAACTATAATTTAACCGCACGGATTTATGAGCTGAGCCGATTAGCCAATTTTTTCTTCATACAAGACGACGTTTTTGAAAGAACTCCAGGATGTAAAATCAGCAGGAGGTTTAAATGACAGTAGCGATTCTCTACTTGTTCTCTACCTCCGATGTAAATCCCTTCATCTCCTCATAATTTAAAGCGATCTCAGGCTATCTGGTTTCTAATATGAGGAGGGGGTATAAAACTGTCCTTGTCCACAAGGATAAGGTTCGAAAAATGGGATGGGGCAGTGATCGAAATCATTTTTCGAAAACAAGAAACCGGCCGGATCCTCAATTTTATCATTGTCACCGAGCATATTTAATGCTTGTCGTTCTCATATTTGATCACCCTCGTATATTTTCATAACTTTCATGTTTTATAAATCTCAAGGCATCATATTTAAAGGTGTCTCCGGCATGTTAACCAAGCTTCCTGTAAAGCGTTTTTTTTTTAGTTTATTTTATTTTCAATTAAAAGCCGTTTAAATGTAAATCGAGTCAAACTAAGTGCTTAAGCGAGTAGAAAACGAATATTTCCTTCCTTTTTTTATCTTGGACATTAGTTGGAAGCAAGTGGGTGGATCCCGAGTTCCTCCCAATCTACAACAAAGCTATTAGCAATAAATTCGTAACAGATGGAATAAATTTCTGGTCGATTTCTCTCCTTTTATTTTCGGTACAATGGTTGGGACAAAAAAAGGATTTCTGTATTGTTGGCTAAGTCTTTTAAATTATTCATCGCTACCGAAATCGCGGATTGTTAATATATAACTCATTTCCAACCTTGGACAACGTATTTAAATTACTAAGCACGACATATATTTAAATGTAAAGGTAGTTCACCGTTTCTCACGCCTAGATTTACATAATACTTATTAGGGATTTTCAGTGAAAGGAAGTTGCCCAATGATTCGCAGGTTGTAAGGAAAAGCCTGGAAAAACTGAAGAGTTATTCAGAAAAAAGAAGATTGGAAGACATAAAGTTTATTTCAGACAAGTTAATGCGAAAAAAGCCTTCCCGAAGCGTTCGGCCGGATTTATTTGATTTCGTTCCCCTCACATTTCGATGGTGAAAAGCGAAATTCCAGCGGTGAGTCTTCCACTATTTAATCTCGGATCTTAAATTCGACTCAGGTGGGCGATAATACTTCGGCGGAACGCATCCTAAGATTTTATCGTTTTGTAGGAGGTATTTTGTCTTCTTCCTCTCCCTCGCTGGAAAATGGGCCAAAGGTGAAATTGAACCAAGTACCGTTTTACATAATTCACCCCGTATGTCATAAATCCCCATTGAGGCTTCAGGCGTGAATTATAACGACCCCGACGCTCTTCTCTCCCTCCGAGTTACGACCCAACTTCCCTATTTGTACTTGTATTTGTTCGCGTACAAATTGTCCTATTCAAAACCAGTTTCAAATAAAAAAATCTCCGTAAAATCTTTCAAAACGTAAGTAATAGATCATTTTCTGCCCTAAGTTTGTTAGTAACGAAGGGTGGAAAAAGTTCAGGAGAAATTGAGGCGCTGCGGGTACGAAGGGCGAACTCAACAAAACGTAGTTTCGAGATATTCACATTTTAAACTTTTATGTTACGGGCGAACTCAACATAAAAGTCATGACCTGGAATGGGAAAAGGAGTGGGGGTTGTGGACTAGGATGTGGAGTTCGCCCTTCGTACCCGCTCGGATATCGCAGTTAGAGCTTTGCCGCATATCGGTTTTTACGTATTTAAAGGGGAAAAAGGGCGAACTCAACATAAAAATTATATGGGTGTATTCACCAAGAGGTCTAGAATCTGAAAATGAAAAAAAAATTTGTCCGATGTTGAGTTCGCCCTTCGTACCCGGAGCGCCTCTATTATTCAAACGTCCTGAATTTTCTCTCCCAATCTTGGACAACCCACAACTTCTTTTATTTCTCTTCTTCCGTATTCATTTCCACTTAATGACTCTTCAAAAATTCAGAATTTGATGGGATGAAAAATAGAGGCCCCATTGTGTTTTTATGTGAAAGCTCTACTTGTGATTAAAATTAGAGGAAATGAACTCCAGGTTGGCGAAGACGAAAGATTTATCATCCATTGAAAAAAGGGGCCCCTGTGAATGACTTTAACCTCTTCTCGGTAATCATTTTTTGATTTATAGCATCGTCCAAGATATCTTACGAGAGAAGAGAACTTAGAACGATTAAGCCTCTTCTAAAATGGTTCTTTAACGTCCTAAATTCTATAGAAGGAAACGGTACACACACAAAAAGAGATACTTCCTTAAAAATTTCTTTAATTCTATCGTTTAAATGCATGTCCGAGCCTGTTCTGAAATGAAAGCTCTATATTTTTGACTAGACATTCCAGGGTTATGACTAGATCGCATCTATGACGAACCACAGACAGACTTCAAAAATTAGCATACAATAATAGGAACCCAACCTGTAATGCCTATCTCACTTCTAAACACACCCATCTTCCTTTTTACAAAACAAATTGAAGAGAATGAACAAATATTTATATTTAGCAAGATGAAAAGTCCTCCAATAGCAAGAAAAAATGTTTAAAACCTCCATCTTTCTTGAGTAAAAGGCTCGAATTGGAAGCTGCGCCTTTAGACTTAAGGCAGCTTGCCTTTTTATTATTATAATATTTATAAATATTTTAATCCGATAGCATCTTAGTGAAGTCAAAGCGTAATTGAGGAGCTCCGGGTACGAAGGGCGAACTCAACATCGGACAAATTTTTTTTTTCATTTTTAGATTATAGACCTCTTGGTGAATACACCCATATAAGTTTAATGTTGAGTTCGCCCTTTTACCCTTTTAAATACGTAAAAACCGATATGCGGCAAAGCTCTAACTGCGATATCCGAGCGGGTACGAAGGGCGAACTCCACATCCTTGTCCACAACCCCCACTCCTTTTCCCATTCCAGGGCATGACTTTTCTGTTGAGTTCGCCCGTAACATAAAACTTTAAAATGCGAATATCTCGAAACTACGTTTTGTTGAGTTCGCCCTTCGTACCCGGAGCGCCTCAATTGAGCATTGATCCGAGAGATTTTTAATTTTTCGCAATGTTAACCTTTAGCGAACTTGGAAAGAAGAAAGTTTGAAATTTTCATTTACCCTGTTTCCTTCGGTTTTTATTTTCTCTTTAAAATAAAAAAATAAGTGCACTTTTAAGACACTATTGGTGGCGGGGGGAGTGTGTCGAGCGCGAAAATATCCCCGGCTATCATTATCACGGCTATAAATAAGAAGGTATAGAAAGTGCCCAGGGCGGGCGGGCTTCGCGTGGGAAACGTTCCCGGTAATGGCAGCCTGTAACAAACCCGGGCCGTGTTACCGGCAATGACTCCACAGGATTTCAAACCTAATGTTTTCTTCTTCACCTTCTTCTTCTTCTTCTACGAAGGAGGAAGATAATTTTCGCTTCCCGGTAGGATCCCGAGAGAGAAAAGCCCATAGAAGTCTATTAAAAATGCATTACCCTAATCCTTCTCTACCTACTGATCGACATGCATTAGTCCCCATTTGCAGAATGATGTACTAAAAGATGAAACATTACGAAATATTGGATCTGGGTTAAGTACACCCAGTTTTAGGCAACACCCAAATTCACCGATAATTAAATATGCAAAAAAGTTCATCAGAATAATTTGCATCCACTGCACATTTTGAAAAAAAATCTAATTTCTTACTCTTTCATTTCTTCCAACATCCTTGAACAATACTTTAATTAGAGCTTTCTGATTATATCGAATAATTACAAGAAATCTACCGTCTCTGCAAACAACGGTAATTTTCATCGCTGTTGGAATTCTCAAGAGGCGTGAAACTAGTTACAATAGACAAGGAGTGGCTTAAATAAAACTGGCGGAAAAAAATTATAAAAATTAGACGAAAGGACAATCTATCTACGTTAGAAGAAAGGCTTAAAATGAAAAATTTATAAAATAAAAGATTACATAATTGCAATTATTTTATTGGAGCAATGCCATCATGAGAAAAAACATCCGTATTTTTTACAAGTTTTTTAATGTCCTTATTCATATTAATTTTCTTTTTGAATTATTTTTAGACCTCATTGGTTCTAAATTGTTCTTGAGAAAAGTGGTTTAATGGTCCAAAATTTCTTTTTAGTTAAAATATAAGTAAATAAAAAAAGCGTTGGAGAAGAGATAGGTTCGGAAGCTTGGTGGCGGAAGTAGCGAATTAGTTCTCTATTGTGCCGTGGCTATAGTGACGTCAGAGCGCTTCGCAAAGCGGCGCCAAAATTTGAATTATTCATTCAGTAAAAATTTTATTAAAATCTTCTCAGCATTAATTCGAGCGGAAAAAATTAGATGATTCTCTTTTATGTTAAAAAATAAATATAAAAAAGAAGATCATCGTGAATTTCCTACCCATGTTGAAATAGCCGAAATCCTTGAAAGCTTACTAATTTTTTTTCCTGAAAAGTCAGATTTATGTGTCAGTAAAGGAAGCCTTAATGAAGTCTTCTTCCTGAGATATTTTAAAAATGTTTACACTAAACGCCGACTTTTGAAAATTGAGACAAATCTTGTGATTTCCATATATAAGAAAATATTCTGATTAATTACATACATAGACATTTTATTAAATTAGTGGAACTTAGAATTCTTTTTAAGAACCGCTTGATTCTAATAAGGACGATTTTGGAATTCAAGCTATGCCGATTTCTATTCTAGGAATATTCAACATAGTCAAGTTTCGGACTTTGTCGCGTTAATAATATAAGACCGTTCTTTGTCCATACCGTATATGGTTTTAAGTTTCTGGATCTGATTTGCATTCGGTTTTTAGGTGAAAAAAAAAATTCTTAAAGCTTCTTCGGGCCGTTTCTTCGGGGATTAATAACCTTGACAGGGGCTAAGCAATATCTTAATGGCCAGCTCATCCTACAACTTTCTGGACATTAAATCCCTATTTAAAAAAAAAAAGAAAGGGGGACTCAAACATTAAAAAACCAGGTGTCAAAATCGTTTTGACCTATCGAATCTTAAAATCGTCGATTCAATTTTCACTGACCTTACAGTATAAATATTTATTTTTTTAAATACTATAATGTTGTTTTTCTGCTTAAGACTAGAAGGGTAAATTAGCCTTCGATAGGGTAAAGTGGTTCGCACTAATGTAATAATTGAGTTCTCGCATCTTTTGAGTTATTATCTCAATTAGTTTTGCCCTATGAAGTCGCTTTTTTTGCCATTATCTGCTAATTAAGAACGTCAACTTATAAGAGGTTCTCATGTCAAAAACGTTGCTTTATCTCAAAAAATAAGGAAGGGGTTTCGACCTCGATTTTTCACATTCGAAATGGGAGAAGACATATTTGCTAGATAAAGACCAAGGGTACCACAATAAATTCGTTTTTGGTTGGCTATAGTGGCTAAAGAATTCCGTTTTGATGATAAATCGATTTTGAATTTGGAACACAAAAATACTTCATATGATAAATTGATATCCTTCGATATTTAACCGAACCAGCAAATCTTGATAACGTCTCGTCTCATTATCATAAAAGGAGAAGAGAAAGAAACAAAACTGATGATAGGGGTTGAAATTGATAGCCTCTCAAAGTGAAAACGTTCGAGTCAAAAATTAATCTCCGCACTAAAAACGGATTAAAAGAGCTTCACGACAGGGTTCCTCAGCCTCCCTTTCGCAATTCCCGCAATAAAATGAAAAATTGCTCGACGTTCGGGTCCGGTGGAGAAGATTCCTATGAAGATGAGACACATTAGGTACCCGTCTCCACCACCGTTTTTATCTCGACTTGTCCACTTTCTTAGATATAAAACGATTTTTTTTCCTTCTCATCTTCTTTTTTTAAGGAGGAGCGGATATCCCGCGTAGTCTTCAGCCTACCGCTGTACCATTATTTTCCCTCATTATTCCTTCTGGAAAGACGTGACCCTGAAGGCGATTGATCTTTATTGCTTTCCATTGAGTAACCACCGTCAACATCCAGTTCACGACTTTTTTTTTCGCACCGTTTAGCTTCTAAGCATTTATAAAAAGCTTCTCATTTTTTGAATAAAAATTCCATTTAAAATTTTACTAAAGTATTCCCTAATCGAAAGTAAATCAATGATTACGCTAATCAGTGATCAGCTAAATAGCAGTCGAACACTTTGTACTACAGGCAGTGTTGGGCGTAACGCGCTATTACGATTACGATTGTAATTGCAAGTTTCTTAATTACGATTACGATTATAATTCCGATTACGATTACAATCGTATTCGTATTTTTTTCTGCGATTACAATCGTAATTGTATTTTTTTTTCTGCGATTACCATTATAATCGTATTTTTTTCTGCGATTACAATCGTAATCGTATTTTTTTTTGCGATCACAATCGTAATTGTATTTTTTTCTGCGATTACCATTATAATCGTACTGTTTTCTGCGATTACGGTCGTAATCGCATTTTTTTTTCAGCAACTACGGGCGTAATCGTATTTTCGTTAGCGTTTACGGCTCGTATATGACATTTTTACTGAGATTACCTGACCAAATTGCTTTCAATGACGGTATTATTAATGTATTAATAATTTCGTAGTAATAATTACGACCGTAATCGCAGAAAAAAATACAATTACGATTGTAATCGCAGAAAAAAATACGAATACGATTGTAATCGTAATCGTAATTAAGAAACTTGCGGTTACAATCGTAATCGTAATTGCGATTACAATCGTAAACGTAATTGCGATTACGATTACGCCCAACACTGACTACAGGTTCTCTTTATCTTCGAGTAAGAAAGGAAACGTCCTTTTGATAGATGATCTGTCAGAATATTGACCTTATTTTTAATATATGGGACGACACTGTTCCTCCTTGATAATAAAAATATTACATAACACAAATTCAATATTTTTTCACATATTTATTTAAAAGAAGCATAAAAAGAGACACAAAATACGTTTTTAGCTTTTAGCCACCTGTCATCTCTGGATGTCAGTGAAAATTTATAGCTCTAATTAAACGAGTCTTCTTCGTTAGAATACCGAGCTAAATCACGAGGAAGATTGCGGTTGCGGGTTCGGCGTAAAAATATGAAAAGTAAAATATAAAAAAAATAAAATAACCATTCCTTGTGAAATCTCGAATGGAATCCTTGGAGTTTAGTAACCGTGTGAACATAATGCGAAAACCGAGTCCTGAGCTATTCAAAAGTTTCTCCGTCATAAATTAAATTGTTTTATTTTATTTCTCTATCATATTTTTTTAATATTGAAAAAAATTTAATAAAATTTTTTCCCATAAATCAAAATCGGAAGGGAAAACTAACTGTAAGGCCATATAGGCAAGAACGACTATGGAGGTTTGGTCTATTTTCTGGATTTTCCGTCGTTTTCTTTGCGTTTTTATGCAAGAAATCCCTCTCTAGAATAACTTTCAGACATTTTCTTCGATTTTTCGGCCAAGAGAGCCCTTTAAACATGATTTTCTTAAATAAAATCGTCTGCGTAAACACCATTTTCACCTTATTTTCAGAAGTTTTCCTCGTTTTTCTGACCTACAATCGCGGTTCTTGGGGCTTTTTCCGCTGTGATTTGTTGTTTTTTTAAAATTGTTTACAGAAATTGAAAAGTTAATGCATAGGAACTTTATCGCGATACATATTTATAGAGTTTAATTCTATTCAGCGGTTTAATAGAAAAAGGTTTTACGTACAATTTTAACGGCGACTACCACTTACCGGGCGGCGACTTGATTTATACGTTTACGCAAGTTTGAGATTGATAAAAAAAAAAGTTTTATCTAGGAAATCAATAATGTTTTTTTAAATCAACCTCTAAATCAGAAAGGTGCTGACATGTGAAAGGATTTTTTTTTTCTAAAACTTTTTTAAAATTCAAGGAATAAAATGATAATTAAATTGCAAAGTCAATGGGCATAAAAAAGGGACTTTGATTTATTCCCTGAAAATTTATGGTTTACTGGTGTCAGAAATTTCAATGAAGGAAGAATAAGCTATAAAAATAATTAAATCTGTACATAATTATCTTCCTAAAAGAAGTTATTGTTTTACCTTCAAGGGTCAAATTACGGATCTATACTCATCTCAACTTTGTCGCATTTTTCCGGAAAACTTTACAGCCACTATTTTCACCTGATTTTCCCCAAATTTTTACACAATATGCCTGTTTAGAACAAAGAAATTTCCTTATTTTCTAATAGAAATGAGACGCTCATTACTGGAGAGGTCCTTCCGCCATTTTGTATGCTTAAATCGATCGGTTTTCATTTTAAAAAATATTTATTCAAGTTGTATTCCTTTCTTTTCGCAACACAAAAGGACCTCCGGAGGGCTCCACACGAAAAAAAAAACCTTAATCATAAATTTAATCCGTTCCTCTACGAAATCGTAGAGAAAAAAAAAATTCAAGATTTGAATATTGTTTCATCGTTTTCAGACCACCTTAGACGGCATTGAATATTAAGATGACGGGTGTGGGCACAAAACTTAAACTCACTTCCGTTTCGCATTTTTAAAAAATGATAAAATTTTCAAAATATGCGGGTTATCTAAAACCAAGAAATTGCATAAAACCTTTTTTCCCTTTATATCGCAACCAGTCTTAAATTCTATTAAAAGCCTCCAGGATCTTAAAACTTAAACATTTATTACCAATAACTGTACTTTATACTATAAAAATATGTTTTAATATAACCATGATTTCTTATTTAGAAAAAAGGAATTACTCAAATATCCCTTTAATTAACCTTGTACATAATATTTAATGCGTTCAAGTAATAATTAAAGATTTATCTAGGATATTTTATTTTAAAAGTGAAAACTTTTAATATTTTTATCACTGCAATCTTAGAGAAAAAAAAATCAATAGGTAACAATTCTTTTTTCAAGCGTATGAGACTAGAAAATTTTATTCCTTTGGTGAGAAAATCTGACTTTTATCGCTCATGTGCTACTTTGATTATTTTTATTATTTTTTTTTTTTTTCCTTTGCCCATCAAGATTTCTTGTCACCAATAAAATTGTACGAAAAGTGATCCTTTATTTCGAATAGTATCGTCCATGCCATTTATTCTTAGACAAGTTTAACGGGAAAAATCGAGGAACTAAGTCGGAAAAAATAAACCCTTATTATTCTATGGATATTCTTAAAGGGCAGTTAAGCTTTTTAGAAATGATGATGTCTAGTGTATTTTTGGCAGATTCTGATTGGGGTTTTTTTTCGATTTTATAGGTTAATCACTGAAGATTCTCCCGACAATACGTGATGCCACGAGGATCTAACAAAGTTTCTCATTATGTTGTTACATCCCGTTTTTACGTCGCACACCCTCTTTAAAGTTAGAAAAAAAAAACTGATTAAACCAACTTAAAACAAAGTGAGTTTTCGAGCCTCGGGAATCGTGCGAACGGCAATTTCATCCCGGCGACTAGATTGAGCTTCAGACGCGGACGCCTCTTGCACAACGACTTCACGATTTTTTTTTTCCTCTCCTCCATCCTTTCGGGAAGTATGAAGCTTTTTTGACTCGGGCCCCAATTCCCATCCTTGGCCGACCTCAAATCTCGTGAGAACAGCTCAAGCGTTCCTGTCAACTTATTTTCATAATAAGCAATCTCTTGACAACACTTTTTAATAATTTACTCCAATTTCGTGAGTTCAATTCCATGACATAATATCACAGGGAAAGAAAAAATTGTACATAACGGTCTTCGATTTGGGCATTTTTTCCTTATTTTCCCAAGTTCCATCGTTTTTTTCAAGCTTTCTCGATAATGGTCCGGATAAACTAACCCGGAGTCGTTTGACCCTGCGGGGTCTTTGAGACCCATGTCCAAAAACCATCTTACGAGGGTACTACAATTTTGCCAAAGATTGACCATGAAAAATTGATAAAACGTAAAATCGCGATGTAAGTTTATTGTTTTTCATTAATTCCCCTCACATCCCATTCTCATTAGAAATGCGTTTCTAGTACCTACTATAATAAGGTGGCCGACTAGTAACGCCTTATCAACCATAAACTATGTTTTTCATTAATGACTTTGATAAAAAGTCTTTTAGATAGTCGGTTTAAGTCATGCGGAATTTCATTTGAATACAATTACTACAAAAAGGAAAATGAAAAAAATTTAAAAAATTCAAGGTTTGTTATTTATAAAATTATTTTTTCAATCTTAAATAATCACTTCAGTCACTGTCATTTCCGCCTTTTTAATGATGGGACCCAAAAATTCCATCATAACTTCATTAAATTTTCTTTTTTAAAAAATTTAATTAAAAGCAAATTTTTGGGAATCTTCGGTTGGAAGGTGTTAGAATTTGGCCGGGATTCGTTACACGATTCTGGAGTCAATCAAGGATAACGAGACGTTTTTCCGTCTTTTTATTAAAGAGTAAAACGGAGAAAGAATTCATGGACGCGTTTTTTTTTTCTTCTTGAAACCGATCACGACTACCATGGAAGAGTTTAATGAGGTGAAGAAATGTAGAACATTTTAATGTAGAAAATCGAGTCCTATCATTTTTTAAAAATTAAATAAACAATATTATGATCTATAAATGGTTCCTTTTTGTCACTTTTGTACTTAAAGAGACCTACTGAAATAATCTAATATTTGGGAAGACTTCTTCTTGAAACTCTGCGAATGTATTGTTTCTAAGCCAGAAGATTGGGAGAAATGCCCAAAAATCATCTGTTTTGTCCAATTTGGTGAAGTTCAGCGGGAGAACACCGTTCAACATAACGCATTTCACTCTAAATAAGATAAACA